>CACRXK020003336.1:9326-32142 GCA_902702795.2 Paramuricea clavata | reverse complement strand
AGAGGTCGCCAAAAAATTTTGGAGTGAAAAAAAAATTTTCAGTAAAGGTGCCCTTGGTGTGCGTCCGCCCCCCTTTGCCCTATTATCGTTCCGGCGTCCATAATTTATGCACATCTTCTCGCACTTAGTTTCCCATTATTACATTGCGTCACCCCTCTTTTCCAAAATTATCATGATAGGGGTAGTGTCCGTTGGGTAGTATTTTGCACTTTGTAGATGCCCAAGGTTACCCCACTTTTTGGCCAAAGTTGTGTTTATATGGGCTCTGTGTATACCCCAAGTCTTTGTCCTTGTTATTTTTGAATGCACAGTACCATAAAACTGATTTTAAATTTAGCACATTTTCCTATATTGCGTGCGTTTTTGTGTAAAATCACGAAATGTGCCTCAAAGTACCATCCGCAAGGATACATTTGCTATTTGCGACGCAGTGATGTTGTTAAACCAGAAATCTCTAAACTTTTAAAATAAAGTTTATCTTCATGGCTTCAATCGATGGTGTCGAAACCGATCAGAAATTGCGCGTACTCGCCGTGTAAATATGGGTTTTGATTTGTACTTTTGACTGATTTGCCACCTTGAATTGTCTTCTTCATATCTCAATTACGTTCGAAATGTTTGGTATTTTAAAGAAGGGGTATTGTGTGAAGGAGGTTTATAATACAGCGATTAAACCAGCGTGGGATAATTATGGTAAAAGATCAGAAATTGTGCATCGAACTCGTCTATTTAAATGCTTTAAGTATACCTTTTCTTCAGACATTGACGGTGTCTCAAATGTCTACATATTTGTAATAACGGTGGACTTGACTGACTTAGATTCTTGCACTTCACTTGGTGGAATTAATATTAGGATTAGGATGTTAGGGTTTGTAATCCAAGAGAGAATATATACATTTTAAGACCTAACCGTTACGGGCTAACCAGGAACGACTGCGAAAAATGCAGCACAAGGTCCTCTGGTAGGAATTGAACCTACGGCCCTGCGATTCCGGAGCAGCGCACCCGATTACCTATATATATACATGAATTTACGGTTACAGCTCAACAGCTGGCCTCTGTATCTCAGTTGGTTTGCGCATATATATTTAGTCGAAACGTCGAAATAAGTTTTCAAAATGCTTTCAATTTTCGGAGTATCTATTGTTTTGTATTTTATCAAAATACTCAGTGGTTCCCGTAATATAAATTGTACATAAGTAATACTTTATAAAGCAATAGTTTGAGCTTACTTTCTGATGGGTGATATACGCGTCGCCATATTTGTTTGATTAGAACCCCCCTACCCCCGCAACGCCCGCATCACGGATGATCCCAAGAGATGTATTTGCCGTTTCCACACCCTCTCCCTTTGCACTGGTATATCAGAAGATCGAATTCTATTCAGTTCATACTGCGAGATAAAATTTTCAGCAAAAGCCATGGCACGAGAGAAAGTGTTGAGCAACCGGCAGTGGCGTAACTTTGTGCTAAAGGGCCCCCTGAGCCTTTAACTGGAATAGGCCCCTAGCTGGTCCTGCCATTAAAATAACAACGGGTGGAGGAAACGTCAAAACGATGCAAACTTTGCTAATTTACATCAACTTCCCCACTTTATCATTCTTGTTCAGGGGCGTCCTAATTGATTTGGGCCCTAATTGACTTGAGCGAGGCGGCGCCCAAAAAGGAGTTACGCCATAGGCAAACTACCTCGCGACTCGCGAAGTCATGATCTCAGCCAAGAGCTCTCGTGCCGTCGGCTGGCTTTATACAGGGTGTATAAAAAAAACACGCAACCTCGGAATTTACTAAGAAATCACTTTGCAATTCTTAAGCATAAAAGATTTTAGGCCCCTGGGAATTGAAATCGAATTGCTAATACAGGGAGTATCAAAAAAAAGGAGCCCTTTAGAAATCAAGCATATTTTTAAAATTTGAATGCCTTTTCAATTGCACATATGCTGAATCGTAGTGCGTGAAATAATCAATATTAGAAAATGGGTGCATATATTAGAAAAAGAAGACCTTTAGAAATCAACCATTGTTATAATTTGACTCCTGGAGCACTTTGCTAAGCCCACGAGTGCGTAACATGCGATCTACGTACAGTATGCATGGCAGATTGTTCCCAGGAGCAGACAATCTTTCGTTTAAACGTTATTTCAATTTCTAAAGGTCTCCTTTTTCTAATGTATGCACTCATCAATATTTCACACGGTACGGTTCAGCATATGTGCAATTGAAAAGGCATTTAAATTTTAACAATATGCTTGATTTCTAAAGGTCTCCTTTTTTTATACACCCTGTAGATCATATTACTGTTATTGTGCATTAAATAAATGCATAAATTTTGCTTTATGCACTCGCGTGTGCAGTAATTTTGACAGTTGTGCTATTTTAAATTCCCAGGCGGCTAAAATCTTTTGTCTTTAAAACAATGTCGATTTCTTGGGAAATTCCGAGGTGGCGAGGTGGCGTTTTTTTATACACCCTGTAGAACACTTGCGTGCTGTTGACCTTAATTAAAATTAACTCATGCCTGACATCTGGAGGCATCAGTTGCTTTCATTATATGCATATTATATGCATCTTTTGCCACGGGCCGAGTAAATACTTGCAAAAGGTCTATTGCATGCGACTGTCCTGAGTGACTAAATGTCGGTCTGCTAAAAGAAGACTAATAACTGTTGTTGCGCGGTCGGGCTTGGACAACCCAATCGGTTTCAATTGAGACTGATCAACATTGTGTGACCCTGTTAATTAATTTAAATATTTGTACTTGCTCTGATCACTATAGTAACCACTTCAAAAATTCCTTACTGATGTATTGACTGCATTCATGGCGAAAGGCATTCAACTGTAAAGTGTTGGTGCAAGGCTATGGCAAAATTCGACATTAAATCAGTCGCTCTTCAGTGGTATTTCTTCACGACGGCTAGTGTCTCGGTTTATGAAGAATTTTCTCATGTATTCATGAAACAGTTTGGATTAAATTCACAGCAAATCGGGATTACAAATCTTTGTGGCGTTCAGCATATATTTATACCACTATTGTTGTATGTGGGGGACAGATATCGCGTGAGGAATCTAGTTATTTGGATCGTGTCGCTACTTTTGGCTATAAGTTCTCTACTTCTACTTTTGCCTATTGTTGTGTCGCTACCTACGTGCTTTGGAACGACGTCTGGATCAGATAATTCATGTAAGACTATATAAGTGTGCGACAATGTCTGTTGATTCAAACGATTCGGTGCATTCCCCGGAATCATGTGTATTAGCGTACTTTAATTGGTGTGTCAAAATGCGCTGACTTTTTTCTAGGTGGTTTGTTGGGGTCAGTCCCTTTTTATGTTCATCCATTCCAATATGAACCTAAGTTATGTCGAGCCATTGCAAGTGAATTTAACAAAGTGGCGTAAACACTTGAAATTGACAAAATGGAGTTTGGTATATTTCAACTGTCAATTCGACATCGAACTTTGAAAGGTTCAAAACCTATCTGTCTCATGTTTGCTCACTCCATAATTTTGTCTACGCAAAGGTTTTCATCATAACTTCATAACAAATTAATTATAACTTAGGTTTTGGAAATCATTGCTTTTTTATCAGGAAGCAGTGCGCGCTAACACTCGCTTACAACATTTCGACGGCCATTAATTTTTGAACACCAAATTAAACTGCAGAGTACAAAATAAAATAACACCCGAAATAAAGTTTTTCGTTATTTAAATCTTATCTTTAAGTTTCTTATAATATCTAAAAGTAACAAAAACATATAAATTGTACACAAGTAATATTTTGTAAAGCAATAGTTTGAGCTTACCTTCTGATGAGTCATATACTCGTCGCCACGGGCCGAGTAAATACTTGCAAAAGGTCTATGCGACCGTCCTGAGTGACTAAATATCGGTCTGCTACAAGAAGACTAATAACTGTTGTTGCGCGGTCGGGCTTGAACAACCCAATCGGTTTCAAATGAGAGATCATCCTTGTGTTACCCTGTTAATTAATTTGAATATTTGTACTTGCTCTGATCGTTATAGTATAACCACTTCAAAAATTCCTTATGTGCATTCATGGCGAAAGGCATTCAACTGTAAAGTGTTGGTGCAAGGCTATGGCAAAATTCGACATTAAATCAGTCGCTCTTAAGTGGTATTTCTTCACGACGGCTAGTGTCTCGGTTTCTGAAGAATTTTCTCATGTATTCATGAAACAATTTGGATTAGATTCACAGCAAATCGGGATTACAAATCTTTGTGGCATTCAGGATATATTTATACCGCTATTGTTATATGTGGACGACAGATGTCGCGTGAGGAATCTAGTTATTTGGATCGTGTCGCTACTTTGGCTATAAGTTCTCTACTTCTACTTCTGCCTATTGTTGTGTCGCTACCTACGTGCTTTGGAACGACAGTCATCTAGATCAAATAATTCATGTAAGACTATATATTAAAGTGTGCGATATGCATGATGTCTGTTGATTGAAACGATTCGGTGCATTCCCCCGGAATGTGTATTAGCGTACTACTCGACTAATTGAGCATGTACATTGCCAGCTTGTTTAATTACGTGTGATATTTTTCAGCGCCAGTCACAATGGATACCGTCGCGCAGAAAGAATGCCGCCCCCCGGACATTATTTGCTTGAGGATTCTTGTTTCTTCCCATGATTTATATAGAATAGGCGTTATCCTCGAGACTCGCGCGGGGAGTTGTCATCTCAAATTCATGTATAATTAATGAGCGGTAAACAAACAAGCTGCTCCATTTAGTGTTCGGAGTACTCCGGATTTTTAGAACACAAATGGAATGGAACAGAGGAGAGTCGCATGGCTGTTCTGAACTGTTCTGACTACCCCAATTTACGAATAGGGGCAGCCAGAACAGACACGTGACACTGCCTATTTTCACGTGATTGGAAATGGAGGCGACATATTTTGTGTATCCAATGCACACTGTATAGAGCGTTATTTTGAAGGGTTAACCGCTATATTTCGACATATACTTATTATATGTTATTTGAACGTCAGGGTTGAGCAAAATCAACGAGTAAAAACGTTGCAAAAGCATACGTACATGTACAAATAACAGCGAATCATTTTACGCTTTATTACGCGAATAACTAATTAATGTGGTAATGCATGGTTGCACGCATATATAATAAAGTCAACACTGTACTGTTCCAGAACACCGTGTGCACTCCATATTCGATCTTTCCAAAACAGTGTTCCAAATGTTCTAGAACAGTAAATGGGGTAGCCTGAAAGGGAATCACAACTGTGACGGCAGCTGAATATGTGATCTCATTTAGCATAGAATTTCCTATACATGCAGGGTGTCCCGAAAAAAGGATACTTTTTGAAATTTTCCTATTGTAATAGTTTGAGTGCCTGAGCGTTATGCCAAACCCATGGAAGCGTAAAATACAGGGTTTTTATGTTTATGTTTTATTAAAATTATTTAAACACGGTAGCCATTCAGCATTCGCTGGTTTTCAATGGACCGTGGACACAATAAAAATTTACAATAATAATTATGAAGCCTAACTACTCATCGGCTTCACACTGTCATTAATACAACAAGGTATACTAATTATCTTTGCTAGTACAATAATACTTAATTAATTATTATTATTACAGCCTATAAAGTTGTTACCATAGTGATTGATGAGCAATATCTTTAATACGTTCGCTGTTTTATTACCGATGTTTTGCGTTAAAGTTAAGGGAAGGTTGTTCCACAATTTTGCCGCTCTATAGGAAAAGCTTTTTTTGAGAAAATTTGTGCTAGGTGTATTGAAAAACGAGACCTTGCTGAATATGAAATAACTCTATTCTTGTTAAGTACACGATTTTCTACTCCTGAAATTTAAAAGAGCTTCTATATTATTGTAAAAGGAGAGTGACTCCACAAAAATGGTCAAATTGCTAATCGGTCACACCATTTGCTCGAGCAAAAATGGTTCAACTGACCACAGAGCAAAGAGTTTTTATTGTGTTAAATTATACGCTCAAAATACATATTAAGTCAACGTACGTGCTCAAAATTCGATTGAATTGTGGGTTCAGCATACAGGGTGAGTAAAAAAACTGATATACCTTTGATATTCAGATTAGCAGCATAGGTGTCAGGTTTTTTTTACTCACCCTGTAGTAATTAGGCTTTCAAAGCCCAACAAAGGCTTGATTTGAAAATGTATACTTTTTTCAGGACACCATGTGCAGGGTGTATAAAAAAAACGCAACCTCGGAATTTCCTAAGAAATCCACTTTGCAATTGGCTTGTAAGAATAAAAGAGTATAGGCCCCTGGGAATTGAAATCGAATTGCTAATAGATCATATTAGCCTACATCTGACAAGGCCCTTGATAATTTAACTGTTGTTGTACAGGGTGTATCAAAAAAAGCGCAACCTCGGAATTTCTCAAGACATCGACATTGTTTTAAAGACAAAAGATTTTAGGCGCCTGGGAATTTAAAATAGCATAACTGTCAAAATTACTGCACACGCGAGTGCATAAAGAAAAATTTATGCATTTATTTAATGCACAACAACAGTAATATGATCTATTAGCAATTCGATTTCAATTCCCAGGGGCCTAAAATCTTTTATGCTTAAGAATTGCAAAGTGATTTCTTAGGAAATTCCGAGGTTGCGTTTTTTTTGATACACCCTGTACTATACTTGTAAAATTAAAACTTATGAAGTGTCATCAAATAAATGCATAAATTTTGCTTTATGCAATCAAGTGTGCAGTAATTTTGACAGTTAAATTCTCAGGCACCTAAAATCATTTGTCCTTAAAACAATGTCGATTTCTTGGGAAACCCGTATCAAATCCAACTCTGCTTCGCTAATTGCGCGGACTGGATATCCGGTAAATTAAGTCCTCTTAGTTGGATTTGATATATTACTGTAAAAATCTTGAAATCTGCCGCGGAAAGATTTTCTTCAGTTTTTATCCACAGAGAAACGGCAGTTTTTTTCTCAATTCAAATTGTACAGGATGTCCCCAAAAAAGTGACACTAAAGAATTTGTCCTATTGTTATAATTTGGATGCCTGAGCACAATGCTGAACACATGCAAGAGTGCGTAAACACAATTGAATTGAATTTTTAATTATATGGCGCACGAAATCCTGCGTCTTAACAACAATAACATATTAACATTATTTCTATAGTGTCACTTTTTTGGGATGCCCTGTACATATGTCATATTATGTTGCTTTTTTTTTCTGAAATCAAACAGTACATATGTTGCTAATCAATTTTTAACTGATCTTTTAGTGTGTTTTCACGAATTTTACGTTCGGCATTGCCTTTTGTTATGCTCAAAATTTTAGACAACAGTGTCGCGGATTAAAATTATATTTTAACATTTTATTATTGAACTGTCACCGACACTTATGTAAGTCTCCAACAAACTTATTTATTATATATCAATAGTCATGCAAAGTCGCATTTTTCTAGTGTTTTATTGGTTGAGAGCATATCACGTGAGAGTGACGAAATTAGGCTGTCTCCCTCGCAACAGCGCGAGATGCACGTGAAGATGCGACCTTTGGACAGGGCGCTATAAAATGTTTTATAATATGTTTTATAGCGCCCTGCTTTGGACATGCCTAGTACGTAATTAAAACTTTCGCTTTATTAAGTAACTGCAGTGTAGCCAGTGTTTAATATGACGTTTTAACAATAAAATACTTCATGTATTTACGTTCATTTGTTCTTTAATTTGTTGTTTCTTTGACTATTGATATATAACAAGACGCCTGCTCAGGCGTTCACACTGACCTGAAAATGACGACATACGTGTTATGATGCAGTATACAAGAATCAAGTCGTAAACAGCAAGCAAATTGCATGGATTTTTTAAAAAAATAAAAGACCTTTTCGGGAGACCTATGGTGCAAATCTATAACTAGGAGTATTATCGCAAGGAAAGTGCTGCCTTTTTGCCACATGACTTGAATGCAAAAGTTTGTATTTCTAAACAATTCTCTAAAGGGAAGTTTACTTTTGACCCAATGGCATCATTTCCACGTTTCATCATTGGTAGAATGGCAGGCCTGCACATGAAGGTTATATCCCCTATGTTTCGTGCATAAATTTGTTTCTCGTTCATCATTTAAGCATTTTGCCAAGTGGATATTAAGGTCTACTAATCTATTAGCTGGCAACACACACTACTTTCAGTAATAACTCTGACGAACGCCAGACAAATTTACACCGTGTACCGCCAGACGATTTTACTTGTCAGTGGTAGAGTACTGTCAGTAAATAGTTTAACAAACACATCTGTCAATGTCTTTTAAACCATTAGCTGGCAATGCACCATACTTTAGTATTTACTCTCTATCTACTTGTAATATTTACGACATGAGCCGAAGGCGAGAGTTTGTATATCTGACACAACACGGGTACGGACGCGAATGTTGTAAACAACTTAAAAAACGGCTCATCTTATGAGTTCATTGGCGAAGTAATTTTAAAAATAAACGTTGTCTAACGTACTAGCCGAGAAAATCAAAGTTAAAGTTTATGTAAATCAACATGAATCTGTATCACATATACAGATACGACACGCTTATGATTTTTCTTTGTGTTTTCTTCATGAATTATTAATTAGTTTTTTAATAGTATTTACTGTATAGACAATTGCACTGCCAGCAAAGTACTGCCTGTATTAAAATGGGCTAATTTCGCGTCACGCCCCAATTCAAAATTTTACATTTTTACGATTTTTGTTGTTTCTAATTATAAATATCTCAGCGAGCATCCCCCCTTCCCTTTGTAATCCTGCGGGGGCGTCAAATGCCGTCAAAACATGACACAAACCAAAACAATTTTTTAAAATATCGGGTTTTCGCACGCACACGCCACGTTGATGCTTGACCACATTTTATAGCCCGATCGATAGTGTGAAACAGTGTAGAAATAGTGTTTTGGATTCTGGTTCCAATAATACTATTACGAAAAAGATGTGTCCAAATGGCCGAAGTTTATATGTTCGGCGAAATGTATGGCTAGTTGGCATTTACATTGTTCCTTATATTAATAATAATAATTTATTCATAGCTTTCTTGTATTGAAATTCGCGTCGAACTAATGTTATTGTATTATAAAGCAAATGAGAACCATACAATAAATGTTTTAGTCCTTGTTGGTATTTTGAACGCACCGCTTTATCTTTACTGTAGCTAGCGCACAAAGCTCTTCTCGCGGATTATATTTTGCGCAGTACTAAAATTTGCGCACCCAGCGCTACACGAATTATAGTACTGCGCGAATTTTAATACATGTACGTAAGATATAATGTCGACATTTGGCTAAAACTGTCGTAAGGAATTAGGAGATTTGTTCAATTAAAACTACGCTGTGTAGTCAAATTGTCAACCTTAACTTGTCCTTGTTCATATTTCAATATATTGTATAAATTTGCTGGGTTCAAATTTTGGTGTTTTCGAGTCGTTTAATACAAAAAGAAAAACATTAATTCAACACGTAAGAAAGTCCAGAGTGCGACACAAAAATGAACACAAGTACACAACGGATGTTTATGAGTCTACAACGTATATTTATAGTTGTTTATTAAAGTCAAACTGTGTTTATTAAAGTCAAACTGTCAAATCTTTAACTTGTCCTTGTTAATTGTATTCCACTATATTCTATGTTAGGATAGGGAGATAGGGACTCAGGAGGTCTGAAACTGGTAATTGCGCGTGCGTACAAGTGTATGCGCTAATAAAGAAAGATGTATCACAAGCATGGCATGACCCGGCTACTACGTACATAGATACGAGCTTGTTACGATGAAAAGTAAATCGAGCAGTCGAGGAATCGATGGCATTTGAACCGATGGCATTTTGCTTAATTGTTGCACCTTGAGCCTGCGATGCGCTAAGGCAAACTCCATTTCTCGACGAAAAAAACCCCAGAAAAAGGGGGATTTAAGACACTTGACCTTTCAGGTCAGTGTAATAAAACACTTATTTACTGAGACCTCGGGAAAGCAGTGTGTTTTCTGGACCCTCTACCGTCGATGTTTCCCTCGGCACTCGGGAAACATCGACGGTCTCGGGTCCATAAAACACACTGTTTCCCTCGGTCTCAGTAAATAAGTGATAAGTATCAACCTTCTATACATTTTATATACTGGTATTTTCTTCTCGCCCTTACTGGATTTCCACCAGTTTGTCCTACGCTCCGCTTCACTATAACATGCACAAATTAAAGATTATTTACCGCTCCTCATGGAATTAAATTAATTCCACTTTGGAATTTAAGGTTCCCCAAGAAGGATCTTTAATTAACCAGACTATAAGAAAATACAAAAACATGAATATAACTATAAATTTTGGAAATGAATTGTGTACAGACAGTACAGTAACTTTGTTTCTGGGGGTTTGGGTTTGACTTTTTAGTTATTATTAATGCAAAAATTAATTTGAAACATTTTATAGTAAACTCCACCGAATTCGTTGGAGTACAACGCCAAAATGTTCCATGGATGAGCAGCTTGTTCCTTGTGATGATTGTATCAAGGTCATCAATGACGTTTCTGGAGGGCGTGGCCTACTCACTGGCTAGTCTCGCGACGATAACCTACCTCGATAATGAGAGAGTGAGATATGGGTCTTATTACATGTGGAGACATGTTGGAACATCCGTTTTAATTGTCACTTCTGCTATAATTGCTTGGAGAGTAAGAATAAAAATATGCGGCCTCGATGGATACGGCTACTTTGCAAGTTTTCTCATAGCATCATTTTTCTTCTTCTTGTCGTTGCTGTCCCTCCCATTTTTCAAATTCAAATACGAAACTGATCGCACCATTAATTGGATGGAAATTAAAAGTGTTGTGCTTAAAGGTCACTATATTTACATGTATATATTGACATTTCATCTTGGAGCATGTGTTGCGTTTCAGGTTTTCTGGGAATTTTGGTATTTGGACGGACTTCAGGCCAGTCCTTTAGTTATGGGCGCGGCCGCATTGATTCGAAGACCACTTTTGGCGGTATTTTTATTCACCTCGTGTTACGTGATAGAGAGAATTGGTGAATTAAACACTGTATGTATATCGTTTCTACTATTTACAGTGGCGTTCTTTGCTTTATCCTTCACGCGAGTATATTGGTATGTTCTCGCCGTTGATACGCTTCATAGTGCAGGTTATGGACTGGCCAAAAGTGCATTGACGGTGCATTTCTCTAAAGCAGGATCAAAAGCAAGTTCAGGTGTAATACTTGGTAAGTTTTTCAGGAGTTTTTTTTATTTAAGGTGGCTCGATATATTAATTCACGCAAAATCCCTTGTACAAGCTATCGCGAAAACAAAACGTTGGCTGTGCTATATGAACAAATCCCCGTGACCATTCGTGCCCGCGGGAATATGGGCGTCAATCCTGAGCATGAGACAATAATTCGTTTTGCTTGTTTTTGTTTTTTATTATTACACCTGTAAAAAGTATTCAGAAGTTATTTAGAAGTTTTCTATTTTGGATAGGCTAGGGGCCTTCTAGAAACCTAATAGGCGTTTCAATTAAGAACCCTTACATTATTCCATTCTTATATTTAGTCAGTTCGAATTATTATATTGAACAAAGATGAAAGTATATATAACGTGAAACATTAACATGCATATTAACTTAATTATATATATTCGAAGTGGAAGATATTATATATGTATATTTACAGTATAGAAGGACTGATAATATATTTTAAACTATTATACATCAATTATTGAGCTAATGTCTAATGAGTATAATGGAAATTAAGATTTAAGACTAGATAGTTTTATTTTACCATTTTCAAAAGTTCAAATATAGTAAAATATTAAGGCTAAACATTCCATTTTTGTAGTTTCTCGCCTAACTCCAATTAAAACTTGTAGACACAGCACTGCAATCTAACCAAATAAATAACTATAACAACTATAATTAACAACTTTGATGTGCTTTATCACACTTGCACAACCTTGCTTTTTAGCGGATTTCTCACATGGTTAAGAATGGATTTAAGATCATGCACATTGACTATAACTTTAGAAGTGCCTCCAAAACGCTGGAAGTTCCATTTCAGTGCACCAAAATTAAAAAAAAATTCGGGTAGCATACCACCGGATCTTCCTAATTTGGGGTACTAGTGCGTCCCCCCCCCCCCCACACACTTTTTGGGATGGATTGACGCCCTTGTTTTTGAGATAAGTGAGAATGACCACCCACCGAAACATACATGGTGAGCCACGCCCGCGATCATTGATGAACTTTAGACTTCGCTGATGCTTTCGTTTTCCCGGGTGTAAACACTGAGCTGTATAATAACTGGAGAACCTGCTCCTATCTCGAGATCGTCAGTCAAAAAAGTGTCGCCAAAAACATGGCGGATTTTGACGCCATATGACGCCATTTCCATGGCAACTGGTCCGAAAACCTCATGGTAGTTACCACTGACTAGGCTCAATTCTCAGCCCACAGCAGTTTTCACCCCCCCCCCTGTTTTTTTGCAAAAGATTTGGTTTTTGCAGATAAATATTTATAGTTCTCGTTGTTTTAAATCTTTTGTTCAAATTTTGAGTTATATTTACTACCTTTGACCATTTGGTTAAAGATATGGAAGTCGTACGTGTTATTCTCGCCCGCGAAAGCCAAACAAAACCTCGAGAAATGCGGGAAAAGAGTATTAAAGACGGTCGGGTATTATAAGGTAGGAGACGTCTAGTCAATTTTACTTATTCTTTATCTTATTTGACATGAAATTGGTTAAGCCTAACGATGAAATGGGACACTTCATTTGTTAAGAAAACAAGGTTTCAGCTTTCTACAGTCCAAATTTCATATTGTAAGGTGTAAAATTTCCCATTACTTTATCAAGCTGCATTCACAAAATAATATTTAGTTCTAAACAACAGAGATTTGATATTCGAAAATTTGTATGATATATACTGTCTAAACTCACTAAAGTGCAAACTATCTTGTGTAGTAATGTTAAAAAAGTTGACTGCAGAGACCTAAGGTCTCGTTTTATTACTTTTATAAACATACACGTGATGAAACTATGATGTGTAGGGCTTGTGGTTTGTGTTTATTTAATATGCACCGACTTTTGTATAAGCTACTGGGGTACTGGAAGCTGGCTTATCCAGGAAGGTAGTTTCTGTCTACCTATAAAATACTGATTGGAGACACTTTTTGTGTCATTATACACCTGATTATAAACTCCTTAAGCACCAGTGCTCTCCCCTCGACAAGTAAAATTGTCTGGTGTTTATGAATTTATATAAAATAGGGTGCATTAAGGTACAATTCAACTTTTAAAACAGTTTAATGAAAGCATTTCTAAGCAGCATTGTATGTAGACCTTTAATTAAGACAGAATAAACCTGCAGCAGCCTGCAGCAGTGGCTGCAGTATTCTGATGCAGTGTTCAAACCAATTTATACTGATCAGCTGCAGTTGTGGAGCTGTAGTTGCAAATTAAATCATGTAAGTATCGTAACGTGAAGCCTGTAGTAAGGTGTAAGGGTAAATGTCAGGATTTTGGACATCACACTCAACAGAACTTTAAATGTCGAAGGTAGCGTCACTAGACGAATATTTTAAGTGTGAATCAAATTTTATACATATTTAGACCTAACCAACCTAAAAAATATAGTGTCTGTTCCATCTTTTGCAGCTGCTTTAACCAGGTCTAAAAATGTATAAAATTTACACTCAAAAGTTTCATCTACAAAAACCCTTCAACATTTAGTGATGTACATCAGCGTTGCCATGTAAAACCCTTTTCTCACCAAACATACACTTACTGCATGTAATAGTTGGTGGTCAACATAGGAATATTTGCACAAGAATAGACATTAGGCTACCTCTCAATTCTATATTTTTCTCATAGTCTAGACCAAGAAGTGTTCACTTAAATTAAGGGAGAGGTATTGTCAGTGGCAAATTTGAGGAATCTGATGCATTGGTGGAATACTGCATGTAGTCATGAAATTATACTTCAATGCTGCAACCTCAAGGTCTGAAAATTGGAGGTTTTGTACCAACCTCTGCTAATCAGCAGGGATCAAAAGACAATTGCTTAAGTAACACTACTATCATGTTTCGGTCGCTACTCTGGTTTAAATAAATGATTACAAAGCCCAGTCGAATTGTAATCAAGACACAACGTTTCAATTCGATTACAATTCGACTGGGCTTTGTAATCATTTATTTAAACCAGAGTAGCGCGCGAAACATGATTGATATACCTGGTTGCAGTGAACGAGCAAACTTTGTAACACTACTAGTTTTGTAAAGAAAATGAAACACTCTTGATGACATATACTAGATTTGTTGAAATAGTTGAACTGAGGCAATGATAGTAATTCAGGCATTTTGGGGGGAAATTTAAAATATTTTTTTTTAAATGTAATTAAATTTATATTTACCTCATAATTTTCGAAAGCATTAGCGAAGTCTAAAGTTCATCAATCATCGCGGGCGCTGACCAACGAACGACGATCTTGAGTGGGTGGTCATCCTCACTTATCTCAAAAATATGGCAAGCAAGATTTCAATTTTAAAACGGACATATATTTGCAAAAACGTTTCATATACAACAAGCTTGAAGCAATTTTGTTTGAAGAAATGAGAAGAATTGGTTTACTACGGGAAATCGTGAAATATACGGCAAGTTTGCTTTGAATATTTTTAAAATGTTTACGAATTTTGTTGCTTTAACTTTTTACGTAATAAAAAACATGAACTATAGAAGCTCTAAGTTTCATAAATTACCGTTTAATTTGAGAAAAAATCTTAAAATGTAAAGGCGAACAAATTGATTTGAAAACTGAACTGAAATTACCTAACAATTTTATTTTATTTGTATTAAACTTATCATGTTTTGTTAAGTAAAAACAGTTTATCGGCAAAATGTAGGTTTACTTGAATGAACATTTCAAAACATTTTACGAAGTGTTTCAAGTTAAATTTTACATTAAATCAAAGCTCACAAAATGCAAAATAATATACCTACAGTATGTATTTCGGAAATTTATTGTTGTATAGTTAAAAGTACGAATCTTTCAACTATTTTGCAGTTTTGTACAAAATATATGAAAATAAAAATTTAAGAATATCGTGTTGTCATGGCAACACTTGAGCGCGAGCCTGCGTTCAGTGCTGGTCATTTCTGAATACTTCATGTTTAATGTCCATGGCGAGGGGTTACTGCATGCATGTATTTCTAGTTTAAACATATTTTCAGAGGTTAAGTAACTACCGATGATTTGAGCTCTACGTTTGGAAATAGAAATCACAAAATGTTAACGAAACTTTTAATAAATTTTATATATTTAAATAATAAGTACTGTAATTTTAATTAGTATTTATGACAAAAAGTATTTAATATAATCATTGAAAATTGTATTGAATTGAATTACATTAATAAGGGGGCATTCATTATTGATGGGGGGGGGGGGAGATGGGTGAGAAACTGGGGGGACCTGAGATTTTCCCAGATGAAAAGGGGGACTGCAATTCTGGTAAACCAAATCCTGAAGGGACCCTGTCTGACATTGAAGGAAGACACATCTACAAATTTCAAAAATCATGATGAGGGTGAAAACAAAAAGAAATCAGATTCACAAAAACTTCATCTTTGAATTTATTAATGAAGTTATCAAATACATTATTTCTGAAGTTATTCAAAACACTCACAGTACATGTTTCATCAGATCTATTAAAACACTTGGGTATTGCCTCGTGTTATAAATCTGATAAAAGGTTGCTGTTGGTGCTTTGAATATGTTTTAATACAATATAATAACTAACTTTTCTTGCTCTCTCAGTCCTTGCTGTACAATTGTACAAACATGTATACATACTACATTTAGACACACGATGTACATTTAGATTTAATGTAGTGTGAATTAAAAAATTAAATGTGACTGTGTGTAGTACTCTTTATTGGCAATAAAAAAGAGTTGCACAATAATTATACTTGACTACAGTAATTGGTGAGTGACAAATTATTATCATAACTTCAATTTGTTCTTCTCCATTTTGGCATCCTGTGCTATCTTTTCTGGTACCTGTATTAAACAAATAAATCCTGCAAAAAAAGCTAACATTATTTACCACAATCATGTTATTACACATCTTTAGTGATTAACAAAAATATGCATTACATATAATTATGTTAACTCTTTAAGTGGCAATGCACCCTAATGTACTGCACTTTAGGGGAGACTGGAGAGCAATGCCACTCAGTGGGTTAATCAGACAATCTTCTGCACGGTTATTCATGACTATTTTACTCATCAAGGGGAGAGTGCTCATGGCACTCAATGGAAATGAATATAAATCAAACTACCTGCATACCGGTACCCAATGTACCCAACTTTAGTTAATCTTACTCTGTCTAACACCAGATTATTTTAATTGATCTGTCTAATGCCAGACAATTTTACTTGTCAAGGACTCAAGGGGAGAGCACACTGATGCTCCATGGGTTACCATAAGGCAAAAAAGTTTAAAGAACTACGATATCCAACAACATAAAGTGCACGGTCATATGGTGGCAACCTAAATCCTCCCCCCCCCCCACAATAAATGGCCACCACTGCCCTACAACCCCATATATAAACACTGCTACAAAAAGCATGGAAAAAGTAGGACTTGCTTGTCCAAGCTCAGTGAGACTCGCTCAATGTGGGGGAATGCAATGCAGTCTTGTTCACAGGACATGAAGTCTGTGCAGTTTCTGAACTAGCACTTGCTGCTATAAAACCTATTGAGAGATATTGTTAAATTGATCTAGCTCAAAAGAAAGTTTCAGTTATACCATATCTTGTCTCTAAACACATAGGCAAGCAATCATGTTTATCCAACTTTTGCACACTGCTCTGAACACTCCCAGGTCCTGGGTATTTTGTTCCCTCTGTCCCACACGCTCTGTCTTTGTGCTTATCTATATATTAATCCTGATTTACACCATATATAATCTGTACGACCGTGTGAGAGCAAGTGAACAACCACGATTATTATAAATTATTAAAAACTGGCAATAAAAAACACAACACAGCATACCAACCACTTGACACAAAATTTATTCAGTGGAATTATTATTAATGACCTGTCAGATCATTTACCGGTCTTTGTTTATGTCTTTACAGAAACTCCTCCCCCTCGGAAAAGTGCTGAAAAGACCATATTTAGGGACTTTAGCGAAGCAATATTACCAAATTTCGTTCACATCTTACTAATGTCAATTGGGAAAATCTCCCTAATCAAGATGCAGACAGTGCTTTCGAGATAGATAGATAGATAGATAGATAGTTTAATGATCCCAAAATTTACAGCCAAAATTGAGCTGAATTAGATTAGGAATTTACAATAACATCAAAAATACAATTAAAAGATCTAAGTACGACTAAACTATGTACAATTACTATAAAAAAAACTGTTCTGAAGTCTGTTAGTTTTACAGACAGGAACTTGAAATTTACGAGTATTCCTAAGCTTAAAATTACATTTATTTAACTTCGGTAAAAATCGATATAGTTTATGTTCTGAATTATTACTAATTTCCTGAAAAAGGTTAGTTGTTTGAGTCTGTCTACGAATATACACTGTCTCTAATTTAGCGAGTTCTAATGCTTCAAAATATGAAACAAATGGGAAAATAATTCTCATGGCACGCTTCTGTAGGGCTTCAAGTTCATCAGACAAATATTTGGGCAGTGAATTATGGTAGACAGGGCAGGCGTATTCCATGGCGGGCCGAATGCATGTGATGTAAAAGATTACCAGATCCTTATTTGCGACTCTTGCTCTCTTCAATTGTCTGAGGAAGTAGAGTCTTTTGGACACTTTCCGCGATATTTCCGATATATGGTGGTTCCATTTCAGGTCACTCGTAATGTTCAATCCAAGTAGCTTGACACATGAAACTTGCTCGATAGCTTTTCCGTTAACGATGATTGGGTTGAAATCTGCAGGCGACTTTGCAAACGATATTCGCATTTCTTTACACTTTTTTTCATTTAATTGGAATTTATTCTCACCCGATTTTGTTATAAGCTCATTAACATCGTCTTGGATTCTACTTGCCTGGTTCTTTGCAACATTTTCCGCGATTGTAGTATCATCTACATATTTCCATAGATCTGTGTTGGTGACATCGATATCATCGACCATTAAGGCGAAAAGCCACGGGCCCAGCTTGGTCCCTTGGGGTACCCCTGCTGGTATATCACCCCATTCAGATTTACAGTCCTGACCAAGTTTAACCCTTTGCTTGCGATTCTTAAGATAGTCTAATATCCAGCTCAAGATAGAATGCGGTAAGTTGAGGGTGGACAACTTAGAAGCCAGGATACTGTGGTCTATCAGGTCGAATGCTTTCTTATAGTCGAAAAGTACGACCCGCACTGCTGATCCAGACCCGTCAGTATGTTTGGTCCAAGTATGCACCATGCTGAGTAAAGCTTGTGTAGTGGAAGATTTCGGTATACATCCGAATTGGTTATCGTTGATCTTCTTTATTACAGCCGGTCGCACATGCTCCTCTACAACAAACTCTTCGGCTACTTTGGATAGAACCGGTGTTAACGATATTGGGCGTAAATCTTTGTTAATATCCCGGACTTGTTTCTGTTTAGGAATAGGAACAATATCGGCACTTTTCCATGATGGAGGGAGACGCCCTTCGCTAAAGGAAGAGTTGATAATGCTTGTTATAGGAGCCAATAATAAATCGGCATTCTCCTTAAGCAGCCAAGCTGGTATGCCATCTGGTCCGGTGGCTTTCTTTGGATTGAGGGAGGAGAGCTTTAAATAAACCCTGTCAGCGGTGACCATGTATGGAACTGCTGATGGTTCTGCAGATGGGTCATTATGCTGGGGATCATAATCATTAGGCAAGGGTTCAAAGATACGCATTGGAGATAAAAAGGCTTCGTTAATTGTTTTCGCCAAAACTTCGTCTTCGGGGGTCCCATCAGAACACTGAAGATGATTTGCAAGGTCACTTATGCTAGAGGACATGGAAGATAGGCCACTTAGTTTCTTGACTTCACTCCACCATGAGGATGGATTACAATCTTTCAAATGTGCCACTTTAGTGTCATAATATTTCGCTCTACAGGTCTTGCGTTCACGGTTCACTCGATTTCTGAGAAGACGGAACAATGGAAGGTTACCTTGCATGAGAGCCCTCTGGCGACGTCGAATGAGATCTTTCAGGGTCGAGCTGACCCAAGGTGGTTCGCCGGGATATATCGTTTTAGATCGTAAGGGTAATACATAATCCAACCCCACTTGAACAATTGATTCAAGAATTGCAACTTTTTCCGCGCAGGAGTTGACCGTATTAGTATGTGCATTAACATCAACAGTCTCGAGATACGAACTCAACGCGAGACGATTGCTTGGTCTAAGGTCTCTTGATTTAATGGTTCGGCGCTGGTCTGGCAGCTGCAATCTATTCTTAGGTTGTATTTCCACTGACATGTGGTCAGATAAACCATGAGGGGATCGTTGGATAGGATCTTTGTAAAATTGCTTTAGATTAGTTAACACTAAGTCCAGGGTTCTGGAGCCGCGTGTTGGAAAATTCACAATTTGCTTAAGGTTGTAGTTGTTTCTCAGCCTGGAAATATTCAACCTGTTAAAGTCACCAACCAACAAGATTCCGCAGTTAAAGAAACGAGATTCGATCAATGAGAGGCATGAATAAAGATATTGCAGTAAATCCCGGTCATTAGCACTTGGCGGATGGTAAACAGTTCCTAAAACAATAGAGCTGTATCCCCTTGGGAGTCTCGCCGGTCGTAACTTTAACCAGAGAACTTCATAGTTTGGGTTTTGTAGATCATCTAGGAGGGCAAAATTGATGTTATTTTTAATATACGTACATATGCCACCGTGGTCAATGCCAATTCTGTCTCTCCGCACCACGCTATAACCCCCAATGTCGATTATATTGTCGTCAATATGGCTTTTAAGCCACGTCTCTGTTATGCAAATAAGGTCCACATTGGCTTGGCTTGCAAAATGCCGAATTTCATCGATCTTCGGGGCCAAGGACATAACATTTGATAGATATAACGACGGAACAAAAGTTGATGGAGATCTCCTCCTATTTGCAGGTGGTTCCACGTTAATTTTTATGCAGTTAGCAATGTTATGGCGCCGTGTATGATTCCGTACAGATACGTTTTGGTTGACCGCATGGCGGTGAATAACTTCAATTTGAGCTCGATGTCGTAGATTTCGTTCCAGAACTGCACGACCCGCTCTATTTCCACGGTATTTTGGCCATTTAGGTTTAATAATGTTTTTAGCAAGGCTTACAAGTCGATGGTTAACTTCAAACAACATTTTAAAACATCAAATATATAAAATTTAGGAGAGGTATAAAAATGCAGCCATCCATGCGGCGCATACATATAGATTATATGATCTTAGCTTTCCTTCTTAAATCAGTCAGAGCAAAAAACTCGAACAAACCATTAACACCTTGGATGACAAGAGGGCTATTAACCTGTGTTAGGAAAAAGAATAAACTCTATAAAAAGTTCATTATTTCACGAAGTCCTGTCAAAGAAAGACAATACAAGAAATACAAAAACAAGCTTACACAATTGATTAAGATTGCTAAGAAAACATATTATGAGAATAAATTTGAAACTGCAAAAAACGATCACAAAACAACTTGGAAGCTAATAAACGAAGTAACTAATAAACGAACAAAAACTTTACTGTCTTCCTCGTTTATATCAAATAACACCCTTCTCTTTGATCCTAAAGACATTGCTAACAGGTTTTGCAAATATTTCGCTAACATTGGTCCTGATCTTGCAAGTAAGATTCCTGAGACTTCAAACTCTTTTCTTTCTTTCCTAAATTCAAATAGCGAAGAATCTATTTCACTTCATCCAACAAATGTAATTGAGCTTTTAGAAATCTGTAACTCTTTTAAAACAGCTAAAGCTCCTGGTTATGATAATCTATCCATGTATGTAATCAAAAAATCTATTTAACAATTAGTCGCCGAAGGCGAGGTGATTACAAGCCTATATTCACTGAGCCGAAGGCGAAGTGAATATAGGCTTGTAATCACCGAGCCTGATTACTCGCTGGGGCACCTGTGCCCCGGACGAGTATAGGTTTCGGCTTGCATTTGTCACGGATCATGGATCTCCAATCGTCGATAGCCACAAAATAGAATATTAATGAGCTGCTTGATCCTTTTCAAAATGGCGGGGACTTTCGTAGAGTGTGCAAAATGTTTTAAACAATTTTGTGAAAATTTTGAACCAATTGTACCTGTTTTCTATGGATTTTGGATTGTGACTAACTCTGGACATTCTTGGTAGTTTATTATTTTAATGCGTTTTTCTTGGTGCACGGCTCTGAAAATTCGAAATTTGGATCGTGGAATTCCCGTGCGGCGGTGCCCGATCATATTAATATACTGAATCTGAATATAAACGAGCCAAAGACAATTTCAAGGTAAAATGTTATAACTTAAACTGCACAACGTAGTTTTAATAAATAACTAAGTACTTTCTGAGAAGCATATTGGTGTCATATCGATATGAATTTTATCGAACAACAGTCCGTGAAAACTGCACTGTACTCAGTGACAGTGTGAAATATAATATCATGGCCAGAAATGGAGTCCAACATGGCTGCCAAGCATGCGCATTTTGACTCAAAATAAAAATTCAAAATGGCGTCTTCTTATATAATTTGAATGGGAATAATGCAAAATTTGTATTTTTGATAACTTACGGTTGAGAAATCCAAAATGTGCATATCTAAAACTTCACCGATTCTGTCCAACTTTTATCCGTAAAAAAATTGGTACCACTCGAGTTGTCTAAGTATGTTCCCGAGCAATCAATATCTCTGCCTAGTCTCTGCATAGGAATGTATGTGATTTCGACATATTCGGTATTTTGCAGGTCCAATTTCAACTCGTTCTTTACAGATATCGTCAAATGTGCATATCTGAATTGCTTCGTACAGTATTCCTCTTTATTATTGTCACTTGTATGAAGCGTAAAAGTATACACTAGTATGTTCCCCAAAGCGATGAATTGCATGTATTTTGTAGAGAGGTGTCTGTCCAATTGTGGGATTTTACTACATCCCGGGCGTTCTTTGTCAGTGCCCGCGATCACAATTAGTATTATCAGCGGTATATGATGATAACATCGAGTGTTTCCTGAAATCACAATGTTTGAAAGAAAACATCTTAAAAGCCAAATATAAATTATATAATACTCGATGTGAAATTGTGAATTTATAACTTGATTAAACTGTAACAGTTTGTCAGCATGTTAATCTATATTTCAAGATATCAGTTTGCTTCTAGTCAGTTTATTTGATCCAGACATATTGCCTTGTAATTTTTTGACAAAACTGTTTATGTTTTAGCACTAATTTCACAGATCTTATATGAGCTAGTAACATGGGCGTACCGGAAGGAAAAAATTAGGGGGGCGGAAATAAAATTGCCCGACTTTTCGGATTCTGCCCGACTAGTACCAAAAAATTTTTTCCGGAAAAATTATTTTGGCGACCTCCCCCCCCCCTCCCCCCCCGTCGCCAAAAAAATTTCGGTCAGTGTACCATTTTGGCAGTCAAAAAAATTTTCCGGACACCCAATATTTTTCGGAACATAACACAAATTTTCGAAAAATCACAAAATTTTCCAAAAAATTTACTTAATTTTAGACAAAATTTATTGAATTTGTCCTATTTTTTTTATTGCACACCAAAATTGCCCGACTGTTGATCGAATATTGCCCGACTGCCCAAAAAACTGGGGGGGCTGCC
>CACRXK020003335.1:0-36879 GCA_902702795.2 Paramuricea clavata | reverse complement strand
AACATTTCGCAACGAAACTTTGGAATATTACTAATTTTGTGGTGCTCTTTCAAGCTGTGATGAAATTTTTGTCTAGACTTGTTTAGATCAAAATTTAGTCTAAAATGCAAATGCTCGAAGATATTAGCTCATTGTTTGAGCTACTCTGTAAATTCGAGTTAAAATAAAGTGTATGTATGTATGTATGTATGTATGTATGTATGTATGTACAGTATGTATGTCCATTCTAAAGAATTTTAATTAGACTCTTTTGAACACCAACATGGCCGCCATGGCTTTTGTTGAGTTGGTCCCTGGAGAATGAGTGCAAACGCTCTATAGTCGCTTGATCTCTGTGATGTACTGACATAAAAACTAACAAACTAAAGCCAGGGTGGAACGAGGATGAGATTCGGAGTCACGCGACCATGGTTAGCTGTTCTTAATGCTTTCCCAACACTATCATGTATTCTATTGAAGTTGTTGGAACAATCATAAAACTTTTATTTTGTTAATCTAGAGCTTGAAATGTCCCCTGTAATAATGCGTGACTACAAACTCTCATCCTCGTTTAAACGTGGTTTTTTCCACTCATCACAAAAATCAACTCGCAAGCTCTTGCGAGTGTTTGCATCTAATTAAAACAAAGTGTCAAGCATTGGATGAAAGAACTGGCAGCGAGTTGTCTCTTGTGATGAATGGGAAAAAGTTTTAAAGGAAAGCTCCATCAGTTTTAAATTGTTCTCCCTGCAGGTCCAGCAAAGTTAGTAGTACCTTATTGGTGCAAAGTTTTTAAATAAGGAAATCTATACTACATAGCTCCATCCGTCGTCTAAAATGGTCCACTTATTCTGGCAAAGCTCTGAGTAAAGCCATTCCTTACTGCTATATATTGTTACTAAACTAAAATAACTTTATATTAATACTGTATAGCATTATGAATAGTAGATTGTTCTCGCTGGCGCTCCAGAAAAGGTCCCTCGTGGCTCAGTATTACTGAGAAAAAATCCTAAACAAAACTAACTTTATTTATACTACATAGCTCAACCTTGGCCACATGCAGAGGTGTTGAGAAAGGCACATATACCGACCGCTGTGCCGAAACAGATAGTTCATACTTACGGTATTAAATCGATAGTAAACAAGATGTTTCAAGTCTTTGCACATTCTGATCTGTCTCATCAACTTGTATTTATAACGATACATGCCAGTCAGTTGACCAACGTGAGCAAACACGTACTGTAGACCATCTGCAAGCTGGAGAAAATAAAAATATTCTACTTGCACTGAGTCGTCTCCTGTCGCTCATCCCACATCGAACAATGAGAATACGTTTTATAGTTCATTGATACAGACAGACTGTGTCTTATCCAGGGGCGTATGAAACTGGGGACAGGGGCATGTGCCCCTTAATTTGTTCGCGCCTTTTTGTGATGAAAAGTGCATGCCCTTTTTGTACAAGCTAATGTTGTTGTAAATACTATATTAACATCGAAGGTGCCCTTTTTGTGAAAAAATTTCGATGTTTTTTTAAAAAAATTTGGTCAAAAACCAAATTATTATATTAATCAAGCATGAAATGTGGTATGACGTAATTTTTCATTTTAAGTTAAATCCTTTCATAATTTAAAAAATACTACTTGAAGAATTGCTAGAACCAAAAATAAATATCGAAACTTTCCATGTTTATCATGTTGTCACCCCCACCCCCACATCTTGTCCCCCCACAACACCTTGTCCCCCACCACACCGTGTCCCCCACCACCACGCCTTGTCCCCCACATCCACCACTTTGAGAGCCCTGCTTGTTAGAATTCCACGAGTAACCTGATATCGAGATATACCGAAATCTCACCTGATAACAGTCGACGTTGCCCAAGCGATACTGCACGTGAGAATCAACAACCAATTTTGTCAACCTCAATATCTCACGACACAAATGAAACGCATTACCAAAACGAGATTTCTTTCTTTCCTTCGTGGTCAGAGTCTTGACTGGCTTCAGATTAAAGTTGTAATCCAAATGCAAGTAGTTCAAATTCTTACGATGAATCAACAAGTTTAACATGTTATAACCCTGGCGGCAAACCTGCAGACCAGCTTCGACCCAATCCAGTGTGGTGGTTTGGAAGAATTTTGTCGACTTGAACGATCGGAATAGGTAGCTAGAAAATTTACAATATTAACACTTTTACAACAGACAAACTAACCAAACAAATTATTACATAGGAAAGACTGAAGGCCATCTGAAATACCCATATGGGCTAGACAAGTCAGATGAATTTTAACAGTGTAAGTATATATTTTTAAAGCTTGCTTGTACTCTATCGCTTACCGTTTCTTCTGTGCTTTTGGTGGTCGGTGTTTCAATGCGTTTAAAACGAAACACTTGAGCAGTTTTTGATAGGAAACTCTCACTTTCACAGGATGATTTGCTGGACAATGTTCTTGGTACCTAGAAGATAATACCAAAAATGTTAAAAAATATTTACGCTCCGGTCAAACTTCGCGAGAGTTTTCATCCACTTTCATCGACTCTCGTCAACTTTGAGCCTGATCAATTCTCATGCAACTCTTGTTCTCGTTTGACCGGGGCATGAGAATTGAGAAAACTCTCATGCAAACTCTCGCTTCTCAACTCTCATCAACTCTCATTCTAGTTTATAATATCCAGTCAACTCTCATGCAACTCTTGTTCTCGTTTGACCGGGGCATGAGAGTAGAGAAAACTCTCATGCAAACTCTCGCTTCTCAACTCTCCAGGGCTTAAGACTGATGGTCTATTAAACGGATGAAGTGTCTTGAACGGTGGTCGGTCCAGGCTGTCATTATAATATTTTATTCTCCTGCCTACCATGAATTAACAAGTGGAATATCCAAAGCTCTTCGTGTTCGTCCCGCCCGCATGTTGAATGGTCTGGGGGCCCACAATAAGGCAATACCTAATAACGAAAATTATGTGTTAGGGCGGTCCCGTGGTGACGTTTGTTTCGATAGAATGTTGTTGAAGAAATGTCATAGAAATTCAGGGTTCGTACATGTCAGGCAGAATCAAATTCAAGGACTTTTTAAGAACATTCAAGGACTTTTTAAGGACATTCAAGGACTTTTTAAGGACTTTAGGACATTCAAGGACTTTTTAAGAACATTCAAGGACTTAGTTAAGACATTCAAGGACTTTTTAAGGACATTCAAGGACTTTTTAAGGACATTCAGGGACTTTTTAAGAACATTCAAGGACTTTTTAAGAACATTCAAGGACTTTTTAAGAACATTAAAGGACTTTTTAAGGACATTCAAGGTTTTAAGGACATTCAAGGCCCATGTATCAGCAAATTCAAGGACTAAATAATGAAGAGAAGGCGTTAGGAATCGGCCTTTTTAAGGACATTCAAGGCCATGTATCAGCAAATTCAAGGACTAAATAATGAAGAGAAGGCGTTAGGAATCGGCAAAATGCGACGTTGAATTGTTCAAAACGTAACTTTAATGAATTTCAAACAGCTTTGTCAGATATGAACATGCAAAATCAACTCAACAAAATGTCCGTTTTTGAATGTCAAACAATTTTAGAAAATATCTATAAACTAAAGCAAGAACAATTCAAGGACTCTCAAGTACTTCTTTACAAACTCCAGGACATTCAAGGCCTTGAATTTTTGTTTTCAAATTCAAGGACATTTTGCACGAACCCTGGTAGATTTAAAAATACCATTTGCAGTGTTGTCCGAGTATAACGGTGTATCTTGCAGGAATGGCTGGAAATCGCCGGGTAATTCAAAGTTCTCGTCTTCTTCAGGTAAAGGTTCAGCGCTCTGAGAAAATTAGAAAAAAAAATCACAATAGTTTTTTGTCAGTTTGAATTTTTATATTCAAATTTCAAAATTTGAAAATAAATTCAATAAAATGTAGCAATTCAATTTAACAATGCGCTTCAACAATATTACGATGTTGAAAGGAATTTCAAGTTTACAAAATATAGTACTTTCTAATTAAATAATACTTTTTGCATGAGTAACAGATTGGCAAGAGATTGTGTTTTTGTTGCAAAAATGAAAGAGAAATTATTCAGATAAATGTGGCAAAATTATCAGCACCCCCTCCTTGCACCCCTGTTGACCAAGGCCACACTCCTGTGCACCCCTCTATAAATCCACCACTGTGTTCAACTACCCACCTTGACTGCATGTCGATGTGATATTGGATTGACTAAAGGATCAAAATAGAACGCGGGTAAATCTGGATCTTCTGTCTTGATGTACACCACGGTTGGATAATGATACCTGGGAACATTAATGTATTTTTAGGGGTACAATTACTTCAAACTCGGATGACCAGTATGGATATATCATTGCAATGCAGCCAAAATTTAACGACAAATTTTGATTATAAAAAGCTCGCCCACTTGCATACATTATCTTCAATCTGGTTAGTATATTATGTAAATTAGTTGGTCCTGTCGAGTACCATAAATCACGCTAAATTTATCCACAAGAAAACACAAGTACCCTAATAACGAATTCCTAACTATCCCTAGAGATACACAGGAAGCCAAGAACATTCTGCCAAGAGCGTTCTGTGCTGGTGTGGAAATCAATGTCAGCGGTCAGCGAGCAAGATAGCGGTAATTTTTTTGCTCTGTGATGTTATGTTACAATCCAAATCAATCCTACGTTAAAATCAAGTTTTTTTTATTTTTTACTAATATCTAATGTGTTAATAAGTCTTATGGCTGATCCTATGGTAGATATGAAAAGCTTGGAGGAGCTTTTTGATTGCAAATTGAGACCTTTGTTTGACAAGTTTGACAATTTGAATTTAAGAGTTGACGAAGCTAAAAAGCATTGTTAGCTGTAAGACTGTAGAAGCAGAACTAATGATTTCTCCGATCATCGTTCTTGCGCAATTTCAATCTGATTTCTTTCGCCAGTACATCAAACAATGCTACAAGATCTTTCGTAGCACGTCCCCGAAAGTATTGGCTTGACCACCTGGTAAATTGGTCAAAGTTTTCTTGCAAACTGTTAACGCTTTTGACAAATGTGGCATTCAGATGATTAGCATACTCTTTAGGGCGTTAGCTACAGACACAAATAAATTCGGCGTTAACGCCGTTTTCACAATTACGTTTAAAGCCTGTTTTCCACTAGTGAATTTGTTCGCGCGAATCTTTTGTCTTATGAGCTCTCGGCTGGAACTAATTAAATCTTTAATCAATTCTTTTCAATTTAAACAATAGTAATTCGCTTCGCGCGAGGAAATTCGCGAGTGGAAAACCGGCTTAAGGTCCAGACACACCAGACGCGATTCGACAACACGACGCGATTTTTTAGTTTTTGAAAGTTAATAAAACTGCCAATGAGAGCAAATTTTGAAAGATATGTAGACCAAATAACTCAAAATGTTATAGCGCTTCTAAAAATTTGGAAAATTCAAACTAGGATCAAAGTTATCGGTCAGTGAAAATCGAAAAATCGCGTCGCGTTGTCGAATCGCGTCCGGTGTGTCGACAATGTGGCGTGATTTTTCAGATTTTCCACCAATGACAACGCTCAGAACAGAACGTCAGAAAATAGACCTTATGCATAATGACGTCACAAGACTTGATGCCCGCAAGGAATGCTGGTCTTAGTAGTCATCGCCTGGGAAAATTTCGATGATGGCCATTTTGAATTGTTGAATTTTCCCGGGCGATGACTACTAAGAACAGCATTCCTCGCGGGCATCAAGCCTTGTGACGTCATTATGCATAAGGTCTATTAAATCAGGAAATGTGAAAGGACGTTTCTCTGTATTGGAATACCGCAACAGCCGATAGGAACATTGCCAATTCCCTCAAGGGATTTTTGTAAAGAATTTTTCAAATTTGCGAAGGCAATGAGGAAAATTGCAATGAAGTTAGGAACTCGAAAGAGGAACGCTTGACGTGGTTCACCTGTAAGGGAGTTAAACTAGATACAATCATGATACTAGGACCTACCACAAGAGATGAACTTTAAACGGCAAACTGTTGTACAAATATGGAAACGCGATACGATACTCCGTTCTGACTGGCTGTCGTATGATGATCTTGTTGATATCATTAAATTCGTTCCAATCCTCGTCATTCTTGCTTACATCACGTACCAACGGTTCGAACTTCGGACCCCCGGGGATTGCGATGTTAAGAGCCTTGGCGGTAAAGAATGCTTTCATGTCAAAGAGGTAGAAAAAGTTTCCGTCAGCGAGGTCCGAGAGAAGTTGATTTCCGAGGCGATATAATGTTGACTGCATTGGTAGACTCAGATTCCACTTTCTGTATGTTGAGCCATTCACAAATCTTCAAATGGAAGAAAAAAATTGTTTTTTTCTTCTAAAATTACACTGTTCAGCAGAATATAGTACTTCTTTCTATTCAGCCCTTGCAACTGAGGGTCACAACATATATTTCGACACAATTGTTGGACTTTCGCCATTTTGAGTGGCAAATGTTTAGACCCCGTTTACACGATACCGGACGAATTTGGGACCGGCCTGAAAATCGTCCTTTTCCGCCTGTTTACACGCGAATTCGTCCTGTTAGGGGGTCTCAAATTCGCCCGGTTCCGTGTTTCTCGTGTGTTTACACGGCCGAATTTCAGCCCGGTTCCAAATTCGTCCGGTACCATGTAAACAGGGTCTCGAAGATAAATACTGTAAAAACATACACAGCATCCATTAGTCATCAAAATTTCACAGGTTCACTTCGGTAGAGCACCAGTTTATCGCAAGGGTAGAGCTCCAGTTTGTAACAAACATAATATAACTTAAGCCTGATTTCCACTGTTGCGTTTTTCGTACGCACGTACACGCACGTAAAACTTTGAATCCTTCTATTTTTTTTAAATATTTTACAAATAAGTTAACAAATGGATACTAAAACTTGCGGAACACTAAATGGACGACTTACGCTTTAGAAAAATGTTTAATCTGGGAATAACAAAGGATATTTTCTGAAAGAAGTTATCAAAATTAGAAAAACTGCAAAGTTTGGTTGCGAAATATAGCCCTGCGAAGTTGGCAAATTTGTATACATTTCTATTACGTGCGGAAATTGGTAACTAATTTTGTTACCAATTCACGCACGTAATACAAAAGTATACAAATTTGCCAACTTTGAAGGGCTATATTTTCCGTATTTTACAACATTTCGCAACCAAACTTTGTAATATTACTAATTCCAAGACGCTCTTTCCAGCTGTGATGATAGATTTCGTTGTTCTCACTTAGATTAAAATTTAGTCTAAAGCGCAAGTCGTCCATTCTGTTGCTTTATTTATTTGGTTATTTCATAAGTAACATTTAAACGGATTTAAAGTTTTACGTGCAACAGTGGAAATCAGCCTTTACTGTAGATGCCTAAAATCCCTGACATCCCTGTACACCTTAGATTGGCATCACCTTTACTACAGTATAAACATATAAACATGAACTTGCAGTTAAAGCTCGACAACTGGGTGAACTGGCCTCTATAGTTCTGGGGTCGGTTGTCCAAAAGCTGGTTAGGTTAATTAACCCCTGGACGTGCAGAAATACAGAAACTAAAACAGCAAGTTAAATTTTAACCCAGGGTTAGCGCTAATTGAGCTTTGAACAACCCTGTGGAACAACCAGCCCCTGCCGAGTGTTGGTTAGAGTGCTGCACCAGAATCGCAGGGCCGCAGGTTCGATTCCTACCAGAGCCTACAGTTGCATTTTTCACAACTGTTCCTGGTTAGATCTAATGAATGTATAAAATTCACACTGACTCAAAATTTCCAGGTTTTTTGTTTGTTTTTCCAGGGGTTTTTTATTTCAAAATTTTCATTTTTTTCTTCTTCAAAACACATCAACAATAACATAACTTACTTTGTATCAACCAAAGGTTTATGGTCATAAAACCAGTCGTACACGGGTGAATCCTCGTCAGGGTCAAGGTCAATCTGGATTGCTTCCAAGGGTTCCACATCAAGAATGTTGTCTGCATAATCCAGGGGGGGTTCTTCGTCATCAAATGGAGGGAAGCGCATTCTCTTGAAATGTCGACGATCTCGCTTCTCACGTCTCATCATGATCCACATTGTTCTACCAAGGGAATTTAACAGGGGGTCAATATTACCTGATGGGTCAGGGGGTACTGGTTTTTAGGGGGGTAAAGTTTCTTTGGAGGTACAGATTTTCAGGGGGGGGGGAGGTGATGATCTTTTAAGGGAGAAAATTGTTTTGCGGGATCTTTCTTTTTTGGGCAGATGTTTCATGGGGGCAGATGTTTCATGGGTGCAGATTTTTTTAGTTGTGTGCCAATCATTCAGGGGGCAGTGTGTGCAGATTTTTAGGGGGTGTATTTTTAGGCATGAGATGTGTTTCTGAGGGGGAGGGTAGCAAAATTTTCAGCAGTATATACTTTTCAGCAAAGTAGAATTTTTCATAGGGTGTGGGAAAACAAATATTATTGGGTGGGGTGATAAGTAGAATTTTTTATTTTCAGATTGGTACATCCCATCACATCAAATTAGTAACATTTCATGTATTGGGTATAAATTTGTTGATTTGCTGAATTGTCTGGGGAGAGCATCTAACAGATTTGGCTATGGGAGTACACACCTACCCATACTTACCCCCACTGTGCAATATAAACAGGTTCCATGACCCAAGGTATTTCATTGACAAATGTTATTGCTCCAGTGACGTGATACAAAACGTTGACATCTCGGATCTGTTCCCAGGGCATTGGCATGTTCTCTAACAACTTGAGGAGTGCATGAGGCATGTACTTCAAGGCTCTAAATTAACATGAACATAGTTTAAGCATTCATAGTAAGGTGAGGTAGTTCTGGGTAAAAACCAGAGCTAAACTTTGAACACCACTACAAGTTAGACTTTAGTTTTAAAAATAATTATATTAATGGTATTACTGCCTTAATATGTATATGCGGTAAGCCATCGTTATGTGTGCTACTGTATGCACATTTTTAACATTTGAATGTTGGAAGTTTCTGAAAACTTTGAACTACCACTGCAATTTTAGAAGGCAAGCACTGCAATTCATAACAATGAGAGACATGCACTTTATACCTCCTCTGATGGTTCAGGGATGCCAAAAATTATGGTAACCAGTATCCACAAGTGGGATACTGGATTCTCAGATGGGATACTAGAACTTTGAGTCCTGGTATCCTAGTAGGGTACTGAAAAATATTAAACTTCATACCCTGCTTTCATGAAATTATTATGTACTAGATAAAACATGAGCAGCCGATCTGTATCTGATATAAAAACTTGAGCCGAAGGCGAGAGTTAGTTTGTATATCAGATAAAGATCGGATGCAAATGTTTTATTGTGCTTATAAAACGACCCACCTTATGAGTTCATTGGCGAAGTAATTTTAAAAATAAACATTGTCTAAGCTGAGAAAATTAAAGCTGAAGTTTATGTAAATCAGGACAAATCTTTATCTGATTTACAAACATTGATTAAACATTCATTTCTTTTGAATTTTCTTCATGAATTATTAACAAGTTTTATAATTATTGGTAATAAAATAATTAGGGATTATTAAATTAAATAATAAATGAAACACTGGATGGCCTTATTTTGAAGCCTGGTCTTGTCATTTTATACTTTCAATATTTTTTACCCCAAATAAACTCTCTTGTCGTGTCTATATTTCCTGCTAGACATGTCACCATGGTCGCAGATGATCTTTCTGACATGCTCAGGAGGCATGTCCTCCTTCTGTGCTGCCACAAAACCAAACTTCCTTTTCTCGCTGTAACGTTTTGACTGGAGCTGCTGCCATTTCCGAGCTAGGAAACCAGACAGAAACAGAAATGTATCAGGGATGCTGAAGTTAGCGAGCCGTAGAGTGATGCTACCTCCATAGTCTTACCTCCAGTTACAAGCCCATCTGGAAAATTCGGAGCAGGCCCGTTGCTATGGGGGGGGAGGGTGTTGGGTGTGACACTATACTCCACCCCCAACCTTAGCCTCTTCAGTACGGCCCTGAATGAGTAAATGACATCGAAAAACCTTGCCAAAACACTCTTTGAATCCGATTTGTTTACAGTCCGAGGTTATAACAGAGGAACATTTCAAAGTAAAAAAAAAAACACCAAATGTCTTTTCGTCTCTTACAAAGAATGAAATATTCTCAGATTATCCCCACAAAAATAGAAATAAATGCACCATGGACATTTTATCCCATTCCTTCCAAACTTTGCCTCAATGTTGAACAATAGTACAAGAGCAAAATCATGTTTCCGTTTTTTAATTAGTGCCATACTTTTCAAGTTATAGGCATCTGTTCATCTGTTCTACAGATGTTCTACTCAACTTGTCTACTTTATATCAAAGCAAATACAATACTTGTCAAAAAACACATTCATAATTTTGTTTTTTGATAATTTGAGTTGGGAAATATGTTTCAGAAGTCCTTGAGTTAAATAAGAAGCGTGCAATGCTCATGACGCAAAGGCCACCATAGTAACTTGCAACAACTACAGTTTTTAATTTTAAAGATGCAGAATTTTTGTTAAATTGCTAGCTCGAGCATCGATTTATCATTAATATGCACGCAAATTTTGAGCAGTAACTAAGGCTATTCCATCATGTGGAGGAACCATAAATTATAGTTATTATACGACCTGCCGTAAACCTCGACTATAAGCCCTCCCCCGAATAAGCCCGTATGTAAGCCCACCACATGTACTAACGCCACCTCATTCCACATATACCGAATATAAGTCCCCAAATTAATATAAGCCCAGTAATCGCTGCTTAATACATGCTTATTTTCCTGTTTATGACTGACTTGTTTATGTCTGACATGGTCAGACTTGTTTGTTTATACTAACACAAAAGATCGTCCATGTATTAGCACCCCCCCCCCCCCCCCTTGTATAAGCCCATCGAAAATCGCTTACGAAAGTGTAAATAAAGCCCAGAGCTTATAGTCGGAGGTTTTATACGGTATAAACCATGCAACTTGGCTCTGAGGTATATAACTACACAAGCATATATCCCCCAGTCAAAGACTGTGTTCGACTCGGGCTAACAAATATCTTTTTGCGTCCATCTATTACTTAAACATTTAACACTTTATCACCTTTCTCTTGCAACTTTTCCTCCGTGATCTCAGCACCCGGACCCATGTAGGACGCCATCTTGAATTTTTGGTCAGAAAGAAGCTTCGATATTTCTGTGCAAAAAAGCACACCAAGACACGATTGAGGCTTTATATACAGACTTTATATTGGATTTAGAAAAGAACAAAAGAACGTACCTGAAAATCAATCCATTCACAAATTATTTTGAACGAAATTTGCGCTAAACAGAACAGACGTTTCCCAAACGTGGTTTTCGAACTGAAAGTAGTCACCAGTACTTCGCACGCTTGCTCGGAATTTTTATCACGTGATCAGTTTTCGAAATTTATAGATTTTTTTATGAAAAATGAAAGAAATATTACTATTTGGCTTGCCAAAAGGAGCTTTAATAATTTGAAGTATAATATTCAGCGATAAATGAAAAGTATTTATCTATTTGAAGCGAATTATCGCTATTATTTTTTCCGTTTTGAGCAGTTCTGTGAATTTTCCAGACTTATGAAGCCCGCTATCTCACTCGACAGCGTCAGTTCTACGATGAAGACATATTACTTCATGATAAGTGAGACCAGATGGCAGATGCAACCAATGGTGCCCAAGCAGTTTAAAAAATTTTAAAATGCAATCATAATTTATTTTCAAGACCGTTATAAATACATTCGTATATTTCAAAAATTATTGTATTCAACCTAATTTTTTTGTAATGTACATACTGATTTTTTGTAACCATAAAACCATTGTTTTTCACAATAAATTTGGTCATTCATTAATTTAATATTTTTAAGGAGGTAAAGTAACTAAAGTCAGTGGCGTAACGGGAGGGTGTCAGGGTGTCCAGAGACGGGGGGCCCCCGAACTTTAGGGGCCCCCAACAAAAATGACCTTAAAAAATTTGATAGCACATTTCTGGGGAATTGAATTAATTGAATTGAATAAAAAAAACCCATTCTCTGGAAAAGGCAAAATCCGTCGAGAAATTTCCCGAAGCTGCGACGGATTAAATACGTCGCGGCTGAGGTAAAGGACGAGATACTAGAATGAATTAATTGCAATTTCATTGGGTATGTCCGGAAAAAATTTTGTACCCCTAAAATGGTACAATGTCCGAAAATTTTTTTTTGGGGGGGGGGGGGAGAGGTCGCCAAAAATAAATTGTTCCGAGAAAAAATTTTTGAGCCTATTTTTAGTGTATCAAAGGGGCCCAAAGTGGCCGATTGACGGAGGGCCCCCAGCGGTTGCATTACGCCACTGACTAAAGTACCTTAATTGGTTTTGCTATGATTTTGGTGTAACCGTCCTAGCCAGTGCGCTTATGAGAGGTATTTATCCCCCTGAAAATATTCAAAATGGTGGACGTTCAGGGGGGTGATGCCTCTCATAAACGCACTGGCTAATTAGCAATTCTCACGAAGACCAAAATCCACCATTTTTGGGATACTGTCTGCCCTAGTGAAAGATTTTAGGCAATTCAAACAACGTGAAATGCGACTTTTAAAAGTTGTAACTGTAAATTTACCATTATATAGTATAATACCAGTTTCATATTATTCTGACACTGCAATCGACCAACGAAAAATTCGTTGGCTCGAGCGGGATTTGAACTCGCATCTTTGGGTATCTAGATGCGAGTTCAAATCCCGCTCGAGCCAACGAATTTTTCGTTGGTCGATTGCAGTGTCAGAATAATATGAAACTGGTTTTTCGTATCTCTGAGGATGGTTCTGAAATAGTATAATACTCTGTGGAGACTCTCAAACGTGGCAGTACCCCAACAATGGCGGGAAAATCGGTCCTGAGTCTGAGAAAGGTTAATTGCGAACCATGGCTGGTGGCGGTTAAACTTTTTTGGTGCAACACTATTATATATAATGAAAAGAATTAACACCATCTCTGCACGATATAACAACGATTTTCGCATAGTTTCCCGAGATCATTTTTGATTGACCAAGAAGTGCTAACTGTTATAGTAATTATCAGTAGGTAGATCAGCGACGCTGCTTATATCGGGCGAATTAGGACCCCGAGTTCTGTTAAACATTCGAGTTCTGGGCTGTCTAGACCGTTTACGTCTGTGGCGCTCGACATAAATTATGAAAATGATCCAAGATATTAACATCAAAGCACCAAGAAGAAAAAAATAATACGTCAGGTCGTAATAATTGCCTTTATCCGTTTTGTGGTTAATCAGGCCAGTTACTTGGCCTAGTCCCAGCAGCCCGGAGCCCAGTAACAAACCGAAAGAGTTGATGGCAAAAAACATCGCCATTACCACACCTTGCATTGAACGTGGTGCATTGCGGTAAGCCAACTCCAGACCTAGAAAAAGTCACAAATAACACAAGTTAAATAATGCTGCAATACACCTTTCCCCTTATAACCAAAATTCTGATCTAGGCAAGTCTATACAAATATTTCATCACAGCTTGAAAGAGCATCACAAAATTAGTAATATTCCAAAGTTTCGTTGCGAAATGTTGTAAAATGAGGAAAATAGAGCCTTGCGAAATTTGCAATTTTCAGTCATTTTGCATTACAAACGGGAAATTGCAGCCCCAACACCCGAATCGGATGTCAATTTCCCATTTGTAATACAAAATGACTGAAAAACGGCAAACTTCGCAAGGCTATATTATCCGCATTTTACAAGATTTTGCAACAAAACTTTGGAATATTACTAATTTTATGATGCTATTTCAAGCTGTGATGAAATTTTTGTCTACATCGAAATTTTAGTTATAAGGGGAAAGGTCCATTTATAACATCATTTAATTTCACTATTTTACTTCTTTTCACCCTACCTCCAACATTAGCAAAAATTTCGCTAACACCAATGAGCAAATATTGTGGTATTTGATAAAAAACTGAGAGATTGGCAGCAGTGACAGTGCGTTGATTAACATCATCGTTTGTGACTGTATTATTTTTCATAAAGTCTTGCACGACAAATATCTCAACAAAGCCTGCTGCTATTATTGCAAAACACCCCACAAGGATACCTGAAATTAAGAGAAAATTTCATTTAGAACTTACACTGCTTAAATATATCTCTTTGCCTTGTTTACGATTTCTGCCAGGCAAATGTCTTTAATATGCAGAAATATTTCATGGGGAGGGAGAGAGGTTTCAAATCCTTTCAGTGATAGCTGAATAACTAACGTGCTGAAAAATGTCCATGCAGCGCGCAGCGCCAACAGCAACGCTGTCAGGAAATTATAAACAAAGTATCTTCGCAGAAAATTCTTACATCTTGCAGGAAATTGTTGTCATCTAGCTTATATACTAGAATGCCATGTAATTTACTTATTGTTTACAAAAACGTTTTCAATTCGAGATTTGTCTTGTGCCGAGTCAGCCGAGATTTAAGTTTGTCATAATCTGTGGCACCATATATTCTTTAGTTTAAATCTACATATCCAGGACGTTTTTATATTTGCGTTACACAGGAAATTTTTATTTTTGAGTTTGCTGCCAAAAAGAAAAATATATTTTCTAAGCCTGAATAACTGTATGACAAAGCTGTACCTATAATTTTTCAACCATGAAAGCATTGTTGAGCTATAAATAAAGCTATGACATTTAAGGCAAAAAAGTTTAATAAGCCAATATTTCACGAAGTGTACCCACTTAATCTCAGATTTACCAACCAATATTTTTTGAATGGGCCCCTAAGCTTACCGATGCTTATCCTTGTCAAAGGAATCATGTCATATCCTCGTTTTGTAAGCCATGGATACACAATCCTATCCATAATAGGCAGGAGAATAACAATAACAACAGCATTGAAGAGAAATAACCAGGCAGCTGGGAAGTTGTCAAAATTAGGAAGCACATTAAGATTCATGTGTATCCCTTGTTGAAGAAATGTAGCATTCATCTGATGAAAGAAAATGTGATGTTAGTGCTCATAATTTAGCATATAAATGCCTTAACCCATTAAGCACTAAACTAGCACTCTCTTCTTGATGAGTAACATTGTCTGGTGTTAGACGGAGTAAAATAGTATACAAATAATGAATGTTTATGGGTGCAATGGTAAGAATATTTTCATTCAGTGAAAGATGGAATGCTCCATTCAACGAGGCGACGGCTGAGTTGAATGGAACATTCCATCTTTCACCGAATGAAAATATTCTTACCATTGCACAAATAAACATTCATTATTTGTTTTATATAATACCAAAATAGACTAATAGATTCGTATGAGAAGCATTTTGACGGATGCGATTTATTGAAAACACAAAGAATGGAATGGAATAAAACGTATAGTACAATTGCACTCGAAAGGAGTGCAATGGAACGTATTCCATTGCACTCTAATTGGGAAATGGAATTTTCTATTCAATATCACATGACCATAAACAGCCAATTAAACAATCAGAATTCAATAAGGTATCATAATAAAAAAAGCATGGTTTATTGGGGTGCACTCATTTAATGAGTTTAATGTGCAAACCTCTCCTTGACAAGCAAATTGTCAGGGTGCAGGGAGTGTGCCCCCAACCTAGCAATGCCTAGCACCCCCCCCCCACCCCGCCCTAGAGAAGTCCAGCACCACCCTACAAAATATGCTTGACCACACATTTTCTGCTTTTCAAATAGCAATTAGCAGAACTTCTACTATTAGCATGTGCAGACTTCTTGAAATGATTTAATTGATTTGTCAGCTGCTGAGCTCACAAGAAAATACTCTAGTTAAATACTCTAGAAAATACTTTAGTTAAATATCATGGTTAAATACGTAAACATGTTGAGGTTTTTATACAGCTGTACTTTAAACAAGCAAATTTACTGCACTGTGCAACAGGAACTGTCCAGTCACACACATATGATAAACAAAAGCCGATATAAACGTTATAAACAAACAATTTGGCCATCTTAAATAATGGTAGTGTTGGCATAGTAGTGTTGCAGACTGCAGCTCCTAGGAGAGTGGGTAGTAAGGCTCCCTCATGCACCACCCCATGGAAAACATGCACCCCACCTTGCAGATGAGGCTAGATCCGCCCATGGATTAAAGTTCGGTAACAAAATCAGGTGCATTTGCGTGCACTAGAGCAACAGACAATTCCCATTATAGACTAATTTTAAAATTAGGCAATGAAACTCAAATAAATCACCACAGCTAGAACGAGCATACTAAAATTAGTAAAATTACAAAGTTTGGTTGCTAAATGTTGTAAAATGAGGAAAATATAGCCTTGTAAAGTTCGAAAATTTTGTATACTTTTGTATTGCTTGCGGAAATTCCTACACCATTCCTACCACATTTAGGCCGAAAATGTCGCACGCAATACAAAAGTATACAAAATTTGCAAACTTTGCAAGGCTATATTTTCCACATTTTACAACATTTCGCAACCAAATTTTGTAATTTTACTAATTTTAGTATGCTCTTTCTAGCTGTGGTGATTTAATTTGCATCTCCTTGCCTAGTTTTAAAATTAGTCTATAATGGGAATTGTCTATTAAGAAAACATATTGGCAGATAGTTTGGTTAATTTATTGTACATTTACACACATGAATTAAAAAGTATTTCAGCTGATTTTCAGCTGGGCTTACCTGGTTATAGATAGTCTGGTACGGTAACAAAACGATGAAAACAGGAATGATTGCAAACAAAAATCTGGTTTCATCAACTTCCCAATCAAGGAAACTTCCACCATATTTCATTCTGGCATGATCAAGCCATGACAATGGTTGTTGTAGTGTAATGGGTGAACTACATAAAATATAATAACATTTAACCCTTTAAAAGTGGCAATGCACTTTGATGCAGGCACAGGTTTCCAGGTGTGTGTGTGTGGGGGGGGGAGGGGCACACACCCCAGAAATTATTTGCACCCCTCCCCCCCGAAAGGCATTTGGCACCCCGCAAATTACATATATTTTGATTTGATAGTCTCATATTTGATTATTCTTACTACTAAATTTGTAAAATTACCAATATTATGGTCTCAAATCTCACCATGCAGGCCTAGAAAACAAATTTTGTTAAACTTTTTCCTTAGCCTTTTCAGGCGTTGCCACCACACCCCAGCCAAAGCAAGCAGCAGCACCCCCCCCCCCCCCCATATTTATCCATCCCCGAACGAAAATATGAAAATCCGTCTCTGCTTTGATGTACCCATTTTATTACTTTACTCTGTCAAATTTCAACCTCGTTCGCAGGGCATTTTCCCTCCACAGCTGCAGGTCGGCGAAGGGTCACATGACAGCCAAAATTTCTGGGAGTTTTGATATAATTTATGTGAAATCAAATCTTTGTTTGTTTATTTTGATTCTTCTTCTGATTGATGGGAACGAGTGGATTAGTATGTGAAATATAACTGGAACGATACCCTCAGATAAACTGTCCTTTCTTGAAGCCAAATCTGACCTCCAAACACGTGTGTCTTAAAGTTAAGACATTTATAACTTATATGTACTGAGACCGAGGGAAACAGAGTGTTTTGTGGCCCTGAGACTGCTGGTATACCGGTATGCCTAAGTGCTAATGGGGCCAGGGTTGGGGTAAGGGACAAAGCCCCCAATTTTGAGATTTTTGGTCTTATTATTAAGTAAGTTAATTGATTAAAATCCTCATCTTTACCCTGATTTACTGTACACTGTAGTTCAAAATCCTTGTTCCAATCATACTACTGTCATTTAATTGAACAAGCATTTAAATTTCAGGGGGGTTGCAAATTTCTCTAGGTAGGGTGAGAAAACTTTCTGAAGAGATGCAAAATATTTTTGGGGGGTGCACCCCCAGAAAATGTGTCTATGGGTTAAAGAGAAATTTCACTTGTTCTCACAGTATAATGGCAAGGAGTCATTTCAGAAATCAATAACTATGTTCTACAAATTTCCTACCTTTGATCATTTCTTTTACTGTTCCTGCGAGCTTCCTTGATAATCTGATAAACCTTTCCAACGATTCGCTGACATGGTAGCGTTTTATACCGCTTTCTCGACAGCACAAATACAATTAATGCAAGGGTGATACTCCCAAAAGACATCCCAAATCCAATAACAAAACCTTTCCACTGTTGTATGTATGCACTTATGCCTAACGCAAGTATACTACCAATATTTAGACTGAAGTAGTAAAAATTAAAATAACGTCTGGTGCTAACAGGATCCTTGTGGTCTAACTGTTCGGCTCCAAATGCTGCAATGTTGGCTTTATAAGCACCTTCACCTAATAGTGCTATTAGAATAGATCCGAATACAATTACGGCACGATACAACTGTTTCTGTATTATTTGATACTCTAAAAAGTAAGCAGACAAAACTAACAGCCCTGTGCCTAAGGTGTAAATGACGAGTCCCCAGATAATGGTTTTTAGTTTGCCGAGTTTGGCGTCGCTTATCCAGCCGCCTAAGACACAGAATAACCAGGAGAGGCCTACCAGGACCATCACACTGACAATAGCATTAATATTAGCAAAACCCGCATTTTGGTCATTTTTATTTGTTTCATTTTCGTAAACATCGTAGTTGAAAAATATAAATAAATTCACGATCAAACTGTAGTAGGTAAAGCGTTCCAGTGCCACGACGATAGTAAATGGTGCAATGTATCTGGTATTAGATGTCCTTTTAATAGCCCCTTGTCCATTACCAGATGAAACATCCCTGCTAACCTGCCGAACCAGCCTCGGCAAAATTAATGGTGTTCTGTCGGTAGCCATTTTCGTTTCTTTTCTGTTTTACGATCCAGTGACCTTTGTAGAAGATAGGATAATATTCAGTTTCATAAACAAACCTGCTTAGGTACTAAGGAGTTCGTCGTTTGTTCGTAAAAATAAGAAATCTTGCAAAACCAAGCTCCAATGCACCATTGTTTAATATGAAAATGCTGGTACACAGAATGTGAAAATAAACACAGAATGTCAGAATCACATGAGCGGAAATTTGATGTTACCACTTTTGTATTTGTAACTTTCAAATTGAGATTCCTACACGCGAATCAACCTCAAAGATCCTGGGTACGAGGTTGCACGCGAATCTGATCTACACGCGTAAAAAAGGAAAGGCTGCCTCGTGCCCAGGCGCTTACATGAAGTATTCAGGTAGGCATCCGACGCGCGAAGAAGCTGTTGGGAAGGGTGCGTTCAAGTGCACTCTTCCCATCAGCCCCTTCGCCATCTCTCCCCACTGCAATACTTCATGTAAACACGTCATATGGGCATCACTGTTTTTTTACAAAGAGACGCCTGGGTACGAGGCAGAAGGAAAGGTGTAACAAGTCTGCCAACAAGCCGTCAACAAGATGTATTCGCACTGTTTGTCACAAATTGTCAACAGGTTTGGAACAACTTGACGACAACTTGTAACAACCTTGTCGAAATTACCAGACTTGTTGCAAGGTTGTTCTGACAAGTCCGTTACATGCTTGATATAACTGCATTGTTACAACCTTGTCTTGACAACCTTGTAACATCCTTGTTATATCATGGCTGTAACAAACTTGTTAGCACAGTCTTGTAACAAGGCTGATAATGCCATCAAGCTTGTTACAAGTTGTTAACAGCTTGTTTCAAACTTGTTACGACAAACTGGGAACAAGCAATGCGAACACAACTTGTTGAAAGCTTGTGAACAGAGTTGTGACAGCTTGTTTGCAGACTTGTTACAACTTGTGCGTTTTTACGTGTGTACACACGTAAAAATCGGCCGGCTCACTTGTGGCAGGTTTGTCAAAAAGCCGTCAACAAGTTGTGTTCGCACTGCTTGTCACAAGTTGTCAACAAGTTTGGAGCAATCTGTTAACAATTTGTAACAACCTTGTTGATATTATCGGACTTGTTGCAAGGTTGTCTCAACAAGTCCGATACGTTCGTGATATAACAATATGCCGGTTGCAAGCTTGTCTCATCAACACACGTAAAAATGCACAAGTTGTTACAGGTCTGCAAACAGGTTGTTACAAATCTGTTCACAAGCTGTCGACAAGTTGTGTTCGCACTGCTTGTTCCCAGTTGTTGTAAAAAGTTTGGAACAAGCTGTTAACAACTTGTAATAAGCTTGATGGCATTATCAGACTTGTCACAAGGTTGTTCTAACAAGCCTGATACAATCATGATACAACAAGAATGTTACAAGGTTGACGACACAAGGTTGTAACAATATTGTTATATCATGACTGTATCGGACTTGTTGGAACAACCTTGTAACAAGTCTGATAATATCAACAAAGTTGTTACAAGTTGTTAACAGCTTGTTCCAAACTTGTTGACAACTTGGGACAAGCCGTACGAAGACAACTTGTTGACAGACCTGCTAGAAGATGTGAGACTTTCGCGCATGTAGGAACAAACAGTGAACCAACCGACTGCACACGTGGAAATCTCACATCTTGTAGCAAGTCTGCCAACAAGTCGTCAACAAGTTGTGTTCGCACTGCTTGTCCCAAGTTGTCAACAAGTTTGGAACAAACTGTTAACAACTTGTGACAACCTTGTTGGTATTATCAGACTTGTTACAAGGTTGTTCTAACAAGTCCGATACGATACACAAATCAGATGAAAAGCTCGATTTTGCCTTTTTACATGTAGCCAGACAGGGATTTGTGTCAGGCCCTCTTTTCCCTTCCATCCAGCCGCATTTCACAAAACTTTTTTGATACATACAAGTACAAAACCTTTATTATTGCAATTTATTGATTTTAATAGCATAAATAATGTGAATAGGTAACTTTAATGTTCCGTTTGATTAGAGAACGAATATAACTTTGCGTTGGACTTGACATAAGTGTTCAATATACAATGCGTTCCAAATGTTGCTTAAAAGTGCATAAAAACAATGGAAAATTTGACTACCTATTTGTATTTATATTACTATAATTTTCACCCAATAGATAAGTTTGGCTAACGCTAACTCAAGAAAAATTCCCACGGACAGAACATTTTCCGACTATTAGTTGAAAATTTTCATTTTCAAAATATTTTTCCTATGGAAAATTTTCCTCAGTGGAAATGGACCTTTATATTTACATCTTATTTGATGGGTATTGTGGATGGAAATTGTCCAGTGGAATTTTTTTCTTTTTGTTAGACTCTAACCAGGAACAGAAGCGAAAAATGCAATTTTAGGTCCCTGGCAGGAATTGAACCAGCGGCCGTGTGATTCCGGGGCAGAGCTCTAACCAACTCCACCAGAATCGCTGGACAGCAGGTTCGATTCCTGTCCCACTCGATAATTTCAATATACAATTGACCATTTGCGTAATAGACTAAATTTTGATCCAAACAAGTCTAGACAAAAATTCATCACAGCTTGAAAGAGCATCACAAAATTAGTAATATTCCAAAGTTTCGTTGCGAAATGTTGTAAAATGTGGAAAATATAGCCTTGCGAAGTTTGCAATTTTCAGTCATTTTAGATTACAAACGGGAAATTGACAGCCTCAAAGGCTGTCAATTTCCCATTTGTAATCTAAAATGACTAAAAAACGGCAAACTTCGCAAGGCTATATTTTCCGCATTTTACAACATTTCGCAACGAAACTTTGGAATATTACTAATTTTGTGATGCTCTTTCAAGCTGTGATGAAATTTCTGTTGAGATCAAAATTTAGTCTATTACGCAAATGGTCAATTACTTTATGGTTTCCGTGTTTGGATGGCCTGATCCAAACACGGGTTTGGACCAATCAGAGCACGCGTTATATACATGTTATTTTATAATAGGAAGTCTTCCACACATCATGCATGTCTAATACCGAGTCCTCGACGAGTATTCCCCTTTTAAATTTTTTAGTCTTTCCCCCATAATCAACCCCACACCACAGGGTTTTCACTTGTTTCCATCTACCAAACTGACATTACGTCATTTGATCAGTTTCTAAAGTTGTTTCTTTTTGGATTTTTTCATTAATTTGGTTAGGGTTAGAGTTAGAGTTGCGGTTAGGGGTTAGAGTAGGGGTGGGGTTTGGGCTAGTTACATAGCCATTTAACACCCCTTCCATCTTCCGAAAATGACGTCATGTCAGTTTGGTAGTTGGAAACAAGTGCTGACCACACCACAGTCAATCTTCAATGTCATCGTCAGTGACGGATACTAGGGGAAGTAATAACTATGCTAGTTGCATCAACATTCTCTTTCAATCATGAAAGTTCATTAGGCAAATTGTTTTAGCAGTGAAAATGTTATGATTGTCGGAATTTTCCAGCGACACGGACGGGACAATGTCGGTAACCGCTCTTAACATGTATCCCAAATGTTTGCGAAGCGTCTGTCAGTGCGTGGATTATCGAATCTATGGTTGTGTTTACCATATAACTTTACGCAGATATTGACGAGAGTGTATGTTGTTATACAACGACCAAAGCAAGGCTGGGCGGCTCTTGTCTTGAAGCTTTGCGCCATAGATAGATTGGAAATCCAAATCCAAGCAAAGATAACAACCAGAGAAATATATTGACCTGAAAACAATATATAGAAGGATTTTGAAAAGGGAGTTCTGCTATTTGAAAAGGGAGTTCTGCTATTTGAAAAGGGAGTTCTGCTATTTGAAAAGGGAGTTCTACCATTTGAAAAGGGAGTTTTGCTATTTGAAAAGGATGTTTTGCTATTTGAAAAGGGAGTTCTGCTATTTGAAAAGGGAGTTTTGCTATTTGAAAAGGGAGTTCTGCTATTTGAAAAGGGTGTTTTGCTATTTGAAAAGGGAGTTCTGCTATTTGAAAAGGGTGTTTTGCTATTTGAAAAGGGAGTTCTGCATTTGAAAAGGGAGTTCTGCTATTTGAAAAGGGAGTTCTGCTATTTGAAAAGGGAGTTCTGCCATTTGAAAAGGGAGTTTTGCCACTTGAAAAGGGGGTTCTGGCACTTATTAGACCTAACCTGTAACGGCTGGGAAAAATGCAACAACAGGCCCTCTGGGAGAAATCGAACCTGGGATTCCGGTGTAGTGTTCGAACCAACTGAGCTACAGAGAGGCCAGTTATCGAGCTCTAATCACAAGTTCATATACATATATACATAATGGGTGATGCCAATATAAGGTATGGGTAAATATCGAGATTTTGGTATCTCAAGTGAGAACGCTTATACCAACCTCAATTGTTCGTCCTCCAAACCAAACTTCCATAACGATAAACAGAGGATATTGAATTAATGAAAAGACAGCTCCTATCAGAGCTGCTAAACCCATCAATTTCCCCAAGTGATTTTGTGGAAATCTAAAAAAAAAAGCGGAAATATTGTTTAAAGTGTCACCAACGTACCCCAAATATGAATTTTGGTATGTGTAATATTTAGGTCATTCTAGAAAGGTTGTACTTACATGGCTACAAGAATGCTAGTGAACACCGTGTCGAAAGCAACTTTAACAAACACATACAGTTGAAACGTGACGATCTGAAAAATATAATTCAATCATTAGTACCATCGTATAGTACCTATACTACCAAACATAGTATACCACAACAACATAGTACAGTACCATAGTATCATAGTATAGTACTATAGTATGGAAACATAGTACCGTAGTATAGTACCATTACCATATAGTACAGGACCTCAGTACAATAGTACCATACTACAAAAGTGCCATAGTATATAGGACCATATAGTACCATAGCATAGTACCATAGTGTAGTACCACAGTACCATAGTACAGTATGGTACCATACTATAGTATCATAGTATAGTATAGTACCATATTATAGTAGTACCAAAGTATAGGACGATAGTATAGTACCATAGCATAGTACCATAGCATAGTACTATAGTATAGTACCATAGTACAGTACTATAGTATATTACCATAGAATACTCAAATGCATATTATATGCATGTTATAGTACCATACTATAGTACCATAGTTTAGCACCATAGTACCATAATTAGTACCAAAGAAAAAAAATTATATTACCTGTACAGTAAGGCTAGGTACCAGTGACAGTAGACAAAATACGACAGTGGACGAGACAGTGACCAACACTGCATCATTCAATTTAAAAATCTTCTTTCTGCTGCATTGGATTATAAAATCCATCACTTTAGGAGTGTCTTCAATATCCATCATGAATTTTTGATGCTGTTTCTCCGTGTCTTTGGAAGGTTTGACATGATCGTCTGCGTGTTGTGAACACTGACGGTCAATGATGTAGCCAAAAAGGGGAGCTATGACTATTGCTCCCATGTGACTGATGCCGAATATGTTCACGTAATGAGCAACTGAAAAAAATTTGTTGCAGGTTTTACATACAGACCTACATATTTCATAGTCACTAGTCAGTCGAGATATGATGGTCTGAAAGCTGGCAAATTTCAAAGCAACAAAATAGAAGACATTTGTTTGATGTTCGTCGTCGTTGCACGTTTTATCTCAGCTATCCCTATTGGACAATTACTCCATTATACGAAACGACAATGAGCTCAATCACCGTGACCGTGTACAAATTAGCATAAACTCCGACGGCAAAAACATAATACAATCACTTCTGTTCAGTTTCCAGACCATCGTATTTTGAAACTGTGCTTATTCGTATTTTCTTTAGTTTAAACGTTTAGGAGTCTCATACTGGACACAATTCCGTTGAACGGCTTATTGTTATTTTTAACATTGTTCAACTCTATAACAATATTAGACAGAGTAAAACAACAAATCATAGGGCACAGCAACTGCTCTCCCCCCCCCCCAAAAAAAAAAAGCCATGGAAAGCCACTTTAAAAAGTCGTGAAAATTCGGGCAATGCAAGGTAAAATCAAGAAAATTCGGTCAGATTAGTCAGAAAGTATGTTAAATTCAGGTTATTTCATCACAATCCTCCATAAAAATTCAGGCAAACTTTCAACTGTCGCCCAGAAAGCATCAGCCCCGTACGCATAGGATTGAAATGGCACAAACTGACGAGGCTTATTATTATTCCACCTCTTGATCCTTAAGCTTCAGAGCAACAAATGGTACTTAATATATCACCACGCTTACCGGTTGATCGATCTCCACCACAGAGATCAGATATAAAATTTGAGAAGGTGCCCACAAAAAACAACGTGCGAATCTTACAAACGGTAAGAAATACTTGGGCCAGGATATGAAGCTTTGACATAACACAATTCTTGAATGATATGCCAGACTTTAGATAGGAAACTGAAAGAAATACGAGAGTTAAGTATATTTGCAAGTGAAGAACCACGCGGGAATCGTATAACCGTATAATATTTTTTTATTATACGGTTTGAGAGTGAAGTGCATGGTTACAATGGCAACAATGGGTGATTCCAGCTCAGACGAAATTTTAATCTGGACATGAAGAACGAAACCCATTACCATAGCTGGAAAGAGCATCTTAAAATGAGTAAAATTGCAAAGTTTGGTTGCGAATTGTTGTAAAATGAGGAAAATTATATATATAGCCCTGTGAAGTTCGCAAAGTTTGTATATATTAGTACGCGCTGGAAAAATAACCATTTTTGAGCCGAAAGTGGTTATTTTTCCCGCGTGTAATACAAATATATACACAATTTGCGAACTTCACAGGGCTATCTTTTCTTCATTTTACAACATTTCGCAACCAAACTTTGCAATTTTACTCATTTTAAGATGCTCTTTCCAGCTATGGTAATGAGTCTCGTTCTTCTTGCCTAGATCAAAATTTAGTGAAAAGCTGGAATCACCCATTCAGAAACGATCTTCATACAAGTTCACAGGACAATAGTTTGGAGAATAATTGCAAAGACATGGAAGTAATGATGGAAGCATAATATACATCTATTTCTTTCCAAAGACGGGTTCCGTCCCCGAAAATACGTGACATAAAATACAATATAAATTTGTGGGATATATAAACCATACACCCTCATTTTCTCAAAAATATGTCCATCTCCTTTCGAGAAAACGCGCACTAATTTTACAATTCAGTTGTGTCACAAGTGTGTAAAACTGTTTCAAATTCGGTTTTTGAAAGCTAAACCTCTGGGCAAATTAGGAAATAATATTATGTTGCGGAAATATTTGACAATGTCGATGTTTCCTCAGACGTTTTCTTCTCCGAAACCTTCTGGAAATCGTCATCAAACCATCGTTTGGGAAATAACGATATTCAGGAAAACAATATGTCCTGGTTTTCCCACTTTTGGAAAATGACTTGAACGGTTAAAAAATTTCAAAGAACTAAGAGTTCCAGGAAGAAAAGGTCGCTACATATTGGCAACCTACATTCAGTGACAAAACATCTCCTCCTCCCCCCTTTCAATGTTGTTTGGGCAAAGATGTGCGCAAAATGTTGCTTGCCAACGACCAAGGGTGGGTGGGTGGGTGGGTGAGTGGGAGATGGTGTTACTACGTTGAACCAGGGGCGGCGGAACAGATTTCATTTGGGGGGGGGCTACATTTTTTTCCCGTGACCCCCCCCCCCCCAGTGGTCAGTGTACCATTTACCGTTTTTTGGTCAGTGTACCATTTTAGGGGTACAAAATTTTTTCCGGACATATACAAGAAGGGATGAAAAAATTTTTTCCTGACCCATAACAAAAAATTTGTTCCGGACATACACAATTTTAAACAAAATATTGCAAATTTTTCCCATTATAGCTAAATCTTCAAAAAGCACCCTAAAGTTTTCCTTAATTATCAAAATTTTACCAGAAAAAACAAAATTTTCTGGGGGGGGGGGGCTGTTCCGCCGCCCCTGCGTTGAACAGTATTTCGAAATGTGCAGTTATGTATATAGTATATCACTGTCCAAAAGCTTTTTGTCATTGATTGAATATTTGCCCCCCCCCTCCCAAAAACAAGTGTCCGCCTTGAAAATGAATGTTTCCACACCAGGGTTTCCCGTTTTGCCCTGGGCTTGGCGTACTTTATCCCGGTGTTTCTACAGGCTTTGACTAATTGGCAGAAGAATTTAAGATTACAACAACTGTCAAAACCAACCCGCAGAAATAGCAGTCCACACTTGAATATCTGCGGATCTATCGAAAGAAAGCACATGAGCATTTGTTACACCACACCAACTCATCACAGTGTTACGTTGCAATGCAATAGGCTGGTCGCAGGCGAGCAGATTAAGTAGCTACTTGCAGCTAAGACTGGATTAAACTATCAAAGTTTCTGTAGAGTGGGGATTTTGCATAGGCGAATTCGAAGTTTTGAAAGATTTGTAAGAAATGTTTAAGGGAACTGACTCATGTCTTCACACTCACTCAGTTCACTCAAATATTTTTTTACAAATCCTTCAAAACTTAGAATTTATAAATCATATAATAAAATTTTGGTGGGTCTAATCCCCTTTTCAAAGTTGGGAAGGGTTAGACCTCTAGCCCCCTGATCAGCCGCCTATGTACTTAATCTTTCACCTGACCAAACATTGCAAAACAAAGCATATTTACATGATTCCTACATACAAATGCTGCCCTCTATTCTAGGGAAATGCTTAAATCGCTTTCCAATTGAAGTCCTCTAAAGAAAAAGTCATGTTAGTTTGTGGTTACAGGACCGTTCTTGCAGGCTGCATCAGAACAAGTCCTCAGGAGGCGCTATTCTATACGATATATAAGCTGCTGTGGTTGTTGTCTGGACCATTTGAAAAACAGCCCCGTTTACACCACGCTCAATTTTTGGTACGGCACGGATAAAATTGGTACCCGTACCACTTTTTTGGTTCTTGGACTACCTATTTAGGCTAAGCCCCGTTTACACTACGCTCAATTTTTGGTACCGTGCCACTTTTTGGTTCTTGGACTACCTAAATATTAGCTAAGCCCCGTTTACACTACGCTCAATTTTTGGTACCGTGCCACTTTTTGGTTCTTGGACTACCTAAATAGGTAGTCCAAGAACCAAAAAAGTGGTACGGGTACCAATTTTATCCGTGCCGTACCAAAAATTGAGAGTAGTGTAAATTTTAAAAATACTTCGATATTTCGGCGAAGAAGGCACTATGCACCAGATAAAAGTACTGCCAATGCAACTCCTGGGAATGGTTGTTGGAAAGCCGACTAACTTCATCCCATAACTCTAAGGTTAATATAGAACATCAAACTAAACTTCCCAACGGTATGTTTGTAAACTTGGAAGTGTTTGTTACGAAATCAGGTGCGGTTTAGTAGACGTTTTGTTTTCTGAAGTGGGTTAAATTTCATCCCAGAGTTAACGCTAATCGTCGTAGAAATATCGAGTATTTTTATCCTTTTCATGTGGTTCAAACACAGATGCAGGCAACAACTTGTCCCAAGCAATGTCATCACAACAACATGTGAGGAAAAAGGCCGAGACTGCTCAATTTCCATGTGAATGGGGCGGGTAGCTACTTGTCTTTGGGTTCGAAATGGAAGCTGCGCAGCGCGCTCTATATAGGTTAATTTTCTACTTGCACTTAAAACTATCCCTGTGAGAAGGGTCAGCCCCTTATGTAGGCCTCATGTAAACACTTCAAGGTGTAACACTGGTTCCTGTTTTAAACAAACCTGAAAACGAAGAATGAGAAAGACAGTAACCACAAATTCCTCCAATTTGTGCATCGTGAACTGTTGATTTGCAGTTGCTCGCAAGAGATTTACAATAATACCTTTAGCACTGGGCATGACATTTCAAACGCATTGATCCAGCGTATAGTATACTACACGAAACTGAGGTAGTTTACGTATGAACTAACTGAAAAAAGATTTAAAAACACTTCAAAATTTTCAACTTTTAACAATGATATTTTCGAAACATTTTCTGTTCGTGGAAATTTTTCTTGAGTCGAAATGGGTCTTAAGCCCCGGGAACAAAACGTCGGATGGCAATCACGCAGGAAAGACTGCCTCGTGGAATATCACCTTAACCTCCCGACAAACGGCATTTCCTTGAAAAATGTCGAAGTGTTTTTAAACAAAATTTCTCCAAGTAGTTTATACACAAACCACGGCAGCTTACTTTGACATTTAGGAATGTTATTGACCTACCTGTTATCCAGAGGTTTTTGATCACTTTTCAGCAGAATTTCCTCGTCTCTTTTTGGACAATCTTGCTGGGCAACTGTCGTTGTTTTCGGCTCACTCTTTGGGTCAGCATTCTGACCGGCAATGTGAACCTTGCATAATTGTTCATTGTCTTTTGAGCCAGAGCACGAGCTCAATGTGGGACACTCTGCGTAAGTAACTCGCTTGATATCACGACATTGTCCGAGAATGCTAGATGTTGGATCCTGTCTTTCTGAGAGATCTAGCATGGTCTTTGTGCTTGTCAACTGTATGGCATTCGAACTGGTTTTACCAAAAACATTACATATCTGCCTAGATGATTCACTGTACGTATTGTCTGTTTCTACGCTAGAATTCAAGTCCGTAGCTGTCTTAGAATTTGATATGTGGTTTGGTATTAATTGATTCCACTCATCAGAACCTTGATCAGCTTTTGCCGAGTTGTCAAATGAAGTCTCTTTTCTGCCGTTGATCATGTGCCCAAGGCAAAGTTTGCATTTTTGAAGTTCTTCTTTGAAACAAGAGTGCTTGGCTTTTTTGAACGGTTTTTGTTCGACAATTTGTTTGCTTTCCGATTTTTCTTCTCGTGGCGGGATGGCGGTGTCGGGATAAAGGAGGGCAGCATTGACACATAGGAAGACGCAACCGACGGCTAGGAATCGGAAAAAGTACGCGATACTCACACCACCGTTTTCGTACAAGACCTAGAGAAAGAAAGAAGTGAGGTGTGAGGGGCACCGTAGAATATGTGGACTACGGAGAGAGAGGAAGAGAAGAGGGAAGGTGTTGGGGAGAGGGGAAGGTGTGGGGGAGAGGGGAAGGGGTGGGGGGGAGTGGGGAAAGTGTGGGGGAGGGAAGGGGTTCGTACCGGAGGGGTTGGTATAGATCATGAACTTAATCCACATCTAACCTCTAACCTAACCACAACTCAACTTAATCAACAAGCCGGGTCTAAATAACATGTTGAATTTGCAGGTTGGTGGTTAGGATTTGGAGTTTTGGTTAAGATGAAGACCTAGGTTTTATTGCCTAAAACAACATAAAAATATCCACAATCCATCTTTATCTCATCAACCTGCACCAACCCGCTTGCAACCTGGAATTTAGGCCCTCCGCCTAAATAATTGACATACCTTAAAGCCGAGAAAAGCAAGTGAAGATGCAACCCAGGCACCACAGTATAGTCCAATGAGCGTGGAACGACCTTTCTTGAACCTCTGCATACACTGCAATTACAGAATTCACAATTGATAAGCGCACCGCAAGCAAGCTCGTTATTCCTGAAACATTCGTTAAGACAATTTGGAAAAAGGAAGCAACAGTTTCTTCCTATTTCGACTATTTTGATTCGCGCCGCTCTTCCCTTTAATCATGTGGCCGATTTTTAATGAAGTGCAATCCGCCCGATTTTTAAGTACAAACTGCCCGACCAAAAAAATATTGGGTGGGGGAAGGGGCGGGGACTGCAGCCCCCCCTCCCAATAATTTTGTTTAGGTTTCCTCCTGTAGAAACACTGGAACATCAAGGGATAATGTTCACTGGAATGTTACGGATTTATAGGGAGAACAATTTAAACCGAGATTTAAACAGTTATTCAGTATAAATAAAAAATAAGTCATGAGGAAGTTCTTCTGCGTGATTCAGGAAGTGACACGTATGACTCAGCTCTGGCAAGAATTTTTTTTTACATATATTTTGTATATTAAGATCATCATGTAGGTCTCATAAAACAGCCCCTCAAGGAATGAATTTCGACACGTACAAACTATTGCATGGATAAATAAACAATGTTCATAATTATATTCGATTTCACATAATGTTCATCATTTCTAAAGATTCCAAAGTCCGATTACTAAAAAACCTGTTTTCACCACCATTCCTCAAATAACAGACAACGCACGTCAGAGCCGCAAGGTAAAGTTCACGTGGCAGAGGTGAACAGGTGAAATGAATGAATAGGCAGGGTTAGTCTCCCATGGTTATAAATACAGGTGTTGACATGTGGACAGGTGAACGGCGCTGTGTAAACACCAACCCGTCTGACCAGAAATATGTTGTGGTTATGTAAGTGGAAATATATCCAGATCTTATATTGGATGAGTGCGATTACCGGAGGAAACTAATTACACTTGTCATTTTTTGCTGAGATTTTTAGTGCGATTCTCTTCTGCTGACACACAGCTACTATTAATTCCTAATTGGAGATTTTCTCGAAGATTTACTAACTTAATTATCATCAGTATCACAACTTGAAAAGTAATGATATTCGCCACCTACATCATTTGATTTACAAATAGGAAAAGTAGATGAGTTGTGAATGATCAGTTGGATGAACAGAATGTCGTGTGAGACTCTGTAATGTTTTAGAAGCATTCTTCAATCAAACTCACATGTGACTGGGTAAAATTTAAAGGCCACATAAAAAAAAAATAGTTGGTTAGCGTCCTCGCCCGCCCACAAAAAAGGCCCCGCTCAAGATTTTTTTATTTTTTATTTAAAAAAACCAACGGGCTCTAATATATGTAGTATTTCTGTTGACTGTAATCAATTGTGTTAGTAAGTTGCGAAATTGCGTGCGAAAATGACGGTATGAATCATATTTTGAAATATATAAAAAAATATCTGTACTGTGCAAGAAAATCCAGTTTCGGAACTAAAACCAAGGCGTTAAAAATAGGTAAAAATTTTGACAAAAGCTAAGGACGCTAACCAACTATTTTTTTTAGGCTTGTGTGATGTTACTCTGAGTGTATATCCACACCGGGCAGGCTTGAAAAATATGCCTGGCCACGGTGGGATTCGAACCTACGACCTTTGGAATACTAGCCCAATGCTCTACACTCAGAGTAACATCACACAAGCATCTTATTCACCTGAGTACATTACACCAACACAGCAAATATTTTTTTTTATGTGGCCTTATAGGTGAAATTTATTAATGAGACAACTGCATATTGACAGGTAGGAATCAAACTATGCAGGTCGTAAATTATCTTTTTAAATATACTATGGCTATTCAACTATTGAAGACAAGACTATTATGAACTTGTCTGCCCAATACTGTTACAACATTTTAGCAGTTTTTTAAAGTTTAAATTAGGTTATTTGAAAAGTTGTTATATTTTTGTGAGTAATGGAGTGATAGATTTTTATGTATGTATCTTAATATACCAAAACTGGTATTTTTGTTGATTAAATATATATAAAATATACATGTAAATGCGAAAGCCACATTCACTGACAACCCATGTGTCAAAGCTCAAGTGTACGTTCATCAACTGTTCATGTCATTGCAAGGCAGTGTGCAAGGTAGTATAATTTGTTCCGCATACAACTCGCATCTTTCATGCTCAGACAAGGATTTGCATTAATCCCCTCGGGTTATCGCGCTCTCGTGCTGTTTCCGTTCGCCGTAATGGTATTTTATAATAATACCTTCATATTGCGCAAACACTGCCCTTGCGCGCTTCGCAAGGTCACGGCGTTTGTGTAAACAGCAGTCATTAACATTTGTCGCGCGCTTAATTAAACCGCGTGCGTCAGAGCACGGAATTGGCAAAATTATTCAATGCATTGAATCTGTTAATTTGGAAATCCAAGCCGAAATCCACTGAGAGTTGCAACTCTTGCTCGCGTTTAACCGTCAGCTCTCATTAACTCTCATGGGCCTCATGCACTCATGACTCACCAAATCGTATCAATTTTTAGCTAATTTTTGCTCGTTTGATGTTACGTTTCATCAATTCTCATGCAACTCTTGTTCTCGTTTGACCGGGGTATTTCGAGTTGAGAAAATTCTCGTGCAAACTCTCGCTTGCCAACTCTCATCCTCGTTTTCACCAGGGCTTTGCTAGTCGTCATCTTTGATACGAAAAGTGGCTCATCTGTCAACTGTGGCTGGAATACAAAAACAGGCTTTCTTACCGCTTGCGGTGTCATGAACATCATAATATTTGCAATGCAAGCCACGATCAGACCAACGAATAAGATACCAGGGTTCTCTGAAAAAAACAGAAATGCGAGAGGTGAATTACTCGAAAAATCCAGAAATAAAAAAATCTTCCGAAAAATCTTGGAATCCTGCCAAAATGTAGAAATTCCTAAAATCCCAAATCTTCCTATAAAATCACTAAAAATCCCACAAAATAGCTAAAACAGAAAAATCTCAAAATTTCTTAGAAAATGCGCATAAACCCTTTCAAGATCCAAAAATATGGTTACTATAGTATACAGAAGCACTTACCTTTATTAAGATAGGAAAGTAGAAAGCTGGAAAAACCGAGCAAAAACCTGGAAGAATATAATAAGGTTAGTTATACTAATGCAAGATAAAAACGATTTGATCTGCAGTAATAAGATCCCAGACGCAGAACAGAGCCTGAAATATACCGGTCGGACATCGGACAGTCCCCGAAATGAAATGTCCATCCATATTCGAAAAATTCTGGTCGGACATTTTTCTGCAACCGTTTGAACGTTATTTCAGTTCAAAACCTTTGACTTTAGTCTGACTGTAGGCCATTCAACACAAGTACGCATAGAAATTCCACAGGCTCAAATACCATGTATATTATAGACATATGGGGAAATTTCATAGAACCGTAAATAAAATTGCTACTATCTACATTTATCTGTCAACAGAAACGAAGATTAAATTTGCGGGTGGCCCACTGCGATTCTGCGTTCTTTTACCGTCTTATTCCGCGTTCGCACTTCCGTTTTCATTCCGTAATTCCGCATTCGCGTTTTATTCCAACCGTACTTAAACAGGATCATCATCCTTCGTGCATACATTACATGGCAGATATACAATTGGTCAAAACCAGTCAAGCATGCTAGTCAGGCAACCCAGTTATAAAGGGGAAATACCCGCATTAAAATTCACATCAAATTCAATTGTGTCCTTTTTCAACGTGGAATCATTGAGCTATATTTAACTGGAAAGTGTTTTGTGCGGTGCGCAATTCAACCGGCGGCCACGCTGACCTCATAAAGACCTGGAGTGCTACTTTTAGATCAGATTTCGAAATTAAAGACATTAAAGGCAGAAGGCCCATCTACAGGCGTATGTTCATGCTCGAATGAATGCGTGTAAAGATGTCACATGTCAAATTTCGCCATAAATTGATCTGAACATGAATAGTGGCGTCAGCAGTCATTTTCATATGCCAGAATGACAATTAGAATCGACTAGTCGTACCCGTGGGAGTGGGCCTTGACAGCACCAGTACATGAAACGATTGGCAGTAAGATTTAGCTCTTCATTGGACCTCAAGAGACCAGTTTAGAAGTGATATAGTTAACCAGTATAAACTGCAGTTAGTTTTAGTTTGGTGATTACGCAAGATCGAGCCTTCACGATGAAACGGAAAACTACTTGAAAATGTAAACGATTCTTGCAGTATTTATACATTTCAATAGACCAAGCAAAACATTTTGGCCACCCGTGTGACATGTCATGTGGAGAACGCCAAAACAGTTTGAAATAGATGGACACTGTTAGTCTGGTGGTGACAAAAAAACACCAGAAAACTGTAAGATGGGTAGGGATTCAAAATTACAAGTAAAACTTCGACGTTTCGTGCGAAGGCGCCCGAACCGGCAGGGGCGAAACTACTGGGGGGGGGGGGGTAACACCCCAAGTCTTTCTATTTCGTTGGGTATATCCATACAAATTCGTCGGGCCAATTTTGAAAATATTTGAGTGTCTCGTCCGGAAATTTTTTTGTGCTACGTCCGGAAATTTTTTTCGGTGCCACCCCTGGGCGTAAAAAATGACCGCGCCCTAACAATTCTCGTCCCCAGAGGCCATTTTCACTCGGTCAGTCGTTGAAAATTAGGCTCTGGGTTAGAGGACTATAGGGAGAGTTCTGATTGGCTTCTCAGAGAACTGCTATTTCCCAAAATTATTCTATCAAAATATGTCAACACAAATACTTCGTTTCTTCGTAATACTTCTTTGTGAAAATTGTTACGGGTCCTAAAGCGTCCCAATTCAAGAGCATGCGCTTTAGAAATTACTGCACTTTTCTTGTACTTCCCCTTCCGTGTATCCCAGGGCCTATGAAGGTTGCACGTGGCCGAGAGGCCCTGAGAACGAGATTGCTCCTTGCTACTCGAGTATTGTGCCCAGGCCAAGGACTTTCATACGTGTCAGAACTATTTTTCTCGAAATGTTTCTTAGACTTAACCTTGTCTTTCAAAGCCCACACGACGGAAACCTTCAACCAACGTTGACTTTGTTCCGAACCGTTTTGACAGCTTGAATGATATTTGGCCTGTTGACCTTGCTTGAGACTCGGCATAAGGCCGCTTGAACGTCCTTAGAATCTTACTAGAAGTTCCTAAGTAGATGTTTTTTAAGGTGGATTAGTAATTTTGCTTTGCCGAACTAATGTAAGACTGATGAGTGAATGAAATTTTACTTTTATGAAGTAAATCTATTAAACTAAAAATTGTAAGTTGCATTGCGTTTTATTCTGTCTAACGCCTGACGAATTCACTGTTTAAGGGTCCAGTGCTGCGCTCAAAGGGTTAACATATAAAGTTAAATGCCTGGTTTAATACCGCTGTTCCACACTATATACATTTTCAGAATAGTGGTAACTGGACATGCCAGTCATCCAGTAATCAATTAATTGATTCGGAACTGGCAGATTACATGATTTTAAACTCATTAACTTTTTTCAAATTTGTAAGATGCTGAAAGGAGTGTTTGATTTGCATATAAATGAGACTATGAGAGATTTCATTTCAGGATGAAATTGACAATGATTTCCGATGTCGGTATATCCTTCAAAAATGTTGGATGATATTGTGGTTGAAACAAAAATTACACCCTCTGTGCATTAGAACGAGCTGGCAGCAAATACAACGAGTCAAATGGTAAAATATTTTGCAAATAAACTCTTAGGATTCACGATCAATAGACTGCAGTGTCAATGGCCTTACAATGATGTATCGAATTAGTTATAATCTTATCAAGTTATTGATTTTAATACCGATAAACTACTTTAATACCACAGAAACTAGAACACGTGGCAGCCTTCCTTTGAAATTTCAGATCCCGAAAGCGAATGAAGATAGTTTTACAGTAAATGTTCTTAAGGCCCAGTGTAAGATTAGCTTTGCTAAACTGGTTTTTGTAATACCTTCTTTAAATAAAGTCTATTATTATTATTATTGCCTGAACATATCATTTTATCAAATTCTCTCGAAGTATGTTTGCAATCGGGCTCAAGATCAAAGAGAAATATATTCAGTCAGGAAACATGGGAATATAAGCTAAACAGGCAAACATCGAAACGATCGAGTCTATTGTCTAAAATCTATGCCTGACAGCTTGAGTGAAGGATTTCAAACCTGAACCAAAAATACAATAAAAATGCAAAATTTTACGTCGTTTTCAAAGTGTTTACTTTTCAGATCGTACTCCTATATAACATATGAAATGTTCACAGAATAGCATAGCATAACCTGCGTAATAGAAGCTTGGCTACTGCGCCTGCTAATTTGCCACGCATTACGTTACTGCCGAAAGTGGAAAAAGCTCCCAAGTGCCTATTTTAGTATATTCTGGGTAAAATATCCGTCAACGCCTAAGCTATTATTATTACCTTTTTCGCACTTGTGCAGGTTAAGTGTTTGTTCACGTTGTGCGTCATCAATATTAAATCGCCATTATCAGCCTTGTCCCAGATGACCTTCAACTTGAGAGCTTACAAAATATCGCTGAACTTGGCCTTGGCATTGCATTTTATGGAAGCTTAGAGATATTTCCGTTAGTGTAGGTCAGTGTAAGGAAATACAATTCAGCCACATTGATACGTAAATATATATATTTAGTAAACATAATTACATGGCCTTCGTTTCTCGAGAGTGTCCCTATATGTCGTGTGTCGTG
>CACRXK020003334.1:0-36880 GCA_902702795.2 Paramuricea clavata | reverse complement strand
CATAAAGCAATATGACGTTCATTTACTACGCCTACTTTGGCTTTACAATGTTAAATTTTAATTTATTATCGATTGTGTAATTGAGACAATTGACTCTTGTTTACGATAATTCTAATGTTTTGTCTGTTCTATTCTATGAAATGATAATAGTGCACCTTCACATTGAAGTTCAAAATCTATAAGAGCTTCGACTTACATACTGTAAATGTCGTCTATAAAATGTTTATATCTATGTACATTATTACATTATCTAATCCACCTGCACCTCTACTGCGATGAGTTATATGACCCTACCACGTAAGCAAATTTGCATATTTTCCGATAACTTTTGTAATCTACTTGTAAAAATATATATATACGCGCGCGCACTAAAAAGGCAGAAAATCATAAAAGAAAGGACGCATCCAATAATTATTAGGATAGCAAGTAATCTAAGATATTGTCAGTGTCATCTATCGAATGAAAATTATGTCTGGTCGCACGTACAGATATTTATATTAGAGTAGTTCTGCGCCATAAATATTCAAATGGAAAAAAGATACGCTTTACATGTATGTGACTCACAATGTCCAGCAAAGTTATAAGAGTGACGCAACATCGGTGTCGTTTTATGGCTTTCCAAAGGCTAAAAAATTGAAGGAATGCCACAATGTCGGTGCGACAAACAGCTACACACGCGCGTTTCATGTTATCGGTAAATACCGACCAAGAGCAGCAAATCGAGAATACACGATCCTGCACTTACTACAGCTAACTCGGATGAAGTCATTCATTCAACATGGATCGATGATCAAAGGTAAAAAATATACAGAAAATAGCAAGAACACACACAGCCAACTAGCAAAGCTAAAAATCTGGACAGACACTGGGCAACTTGCGTCTATACCAAATTGGCAAATTTTTGTCCTTTCCAGTTGAATTTTTAGCATTTACAAAGCTGGCGATGTTCCGTTTCAAAGTTAGTGATGTTCCGTTATTCTTCTTCAACCTTGTTTGATATTGTAATGTGCTAAAGCACATCTCTTTGCCATTTGAATATTTGTCGATTTAGCACGCACAAAACACTCGTACAATGCCCGCATTGATAAAAATATACATGCTTATATATTTTCCTGCCGATACGACCAGGCGTTATTTTATTGGACTGACAACGTACATCTAAAATTTCTTCCCATACAAAAAATGATCAGATTTGTCCTTTCCTTTATGTTTATTTCGCTTTTTAGTTCGCACACATATAATATACAATTACTTTATGGTTTCCGTGTTTGGATGGCCTGATCCAAACACGCGGGAATGTAATGTTGCGAGAGTTAAGAAAAGTGCGCGAAACACGAGCCGAAGTTTTATAAAATAACAACACGATAGTCTTCCGTGTTTGGATGGCACGGGTTTCGACCAATCAGAGCACGTGTTATATACATGTTATTTTATAAATATTTTTACTAGCATGCCACAAAAGTTGTCCGAAAATATGCAAATTTGCTTACGTGGCAGTTGTCATATTATTCATTGCAGTAAACTAAGATTGCAAACTACCTCGCGTGGTACAACTGAAATTCCAAGTATATACAATATAAAGAAGCCACAAATCAATTGCGGCTATAATCGTGCTGTGAATTATCTCTTAAAAATTGTACAGGTGAATGTGATGAAGCAAGCTTGGGTGCGTGTGTTTTACTAATAATGTCTACACATCGGTGGTAATTGCTCGGGAATATTCTTGATATGCGACTGTGTCGGATCCATCTTCTCTTTTGACCCCACCCGCATCGACGTTGAACTCACCCATTGCAATTTTCACATCACTTCCTTGTCTGACGTCATCACCTTCACCGACGTCTCTTTCTGGTTTGACGTCACTTCCTCTTCTGACGTCACTTTCTCTTCTGACGTCACTTCCTCTTTTGACGTCACTTCCTCTTCTGGCATCACTTTCTCTTCTGGCATCAACACCTTTATCATCATTTTCGCTGACGTCATTTTCTCTGTCGCCACTTTCTCCGACATCACTTCCTGAGTCGATATCTCTGACGTCACGATCCTCACTTTCGTTGACGTCATTTCCCTTGATCTCACGCGTGAGCTGGACTCCTTCGACATCTCTGGACATGTGACTTGCAACGTCAGCACTCTGCTGCTCCTGCCCAGGTTCTGCGAGGGGAAAAAGATCCTGATAACGAGGCAGCGCTTCGTTCTGCGGTGTACCAGCGAGGTGATGTTCCTTGCGTTTTGATGAAGGCGGGGTTAGTGGATAATTTTCAGGCGAGTTCATCACTGAAAGGAAATAAATATTGTTTAGAACATGCTAGCAGTAAAATATTGAGCATAAGTATTAAGGTCCAGACGCGATTCGACAGCGCGATGCGATTTTTCGATTTTCACTGACCGATAACTTTGATTCTAGTTTAAATTTTCCAAATATGTAGAAGCGGTAGTGCATTTTGAGTTATTTGGTCTACATATTTTTCAAAATTTGTTCTCATTGGCTGTTTTATTAACTTTCAAAAACTAAAAAATCGCGTCGCGTTGTCGAATCGCGTCCGGTGTGTATGGACCTTTAGAGATTGATGCACATTTTGTAGTTGTCAATGCGTTGCAGTGTTGCACCGCCTCTGTAGCTCAGTTGGTTAGAGCGCTGCGCCGGAATCGCAGGGCGCAGATTCCATTCCTGCCAGAGTTGCATTCCATCTTCAAACCCTTCTACCGTTAACAAATGTCTATTGTTCTGAACCGTCCAGACGAACAAAATAGAACATGAAGAGTACGATTTATACTCGGAAGAGTTTTGTAACAACATGGCATCTTCATTATCTTGGTTTTGTGGATATGACCTAACCGTGCTATGACCCAAGCAATGACTGAGAATAACTGAGATTATTCTGGTCAGCATTAATGAAACTATCTTGCAAATAGAATGATACAGGCATTCTCGAATATCGACCAGGTTATAGACAACCCCCCCCCCCAGCGCCGGAACTACTGGGGTGTGTAACACCCCCCACCCCAAAAGAAAAGTCAAGGAAGGGGGTCCAATTTTCCCAGAGGGTGCCCCCGAAATGCTGGAATTGCGGAACGTGTTAAATATTAAGGAATATTGTGAAAAATTGAGGTCATCCCAAAAAATGTTTGGGAAAATTTTTTGGGACGTTTATTTTCGCAAGAAAACGTCGACCTCGGAAAACATTTTTGAGGGGGCCCCGAAAGGAAGGGGACCCAAACTTTTCAGTTCACCCCCTCCCCCAACCAGATATCGCTAGTTACGTCCCTGCTCTCCGCCCCTAACCCCAAAGGCAAGTTCCTACGTACCATCGTAATAGGTTGGTGGAGCTTTTTCCTCTATTGCATCATCGCCATTAAGTGATTGGTCATCATAATGTCTTCGTAGCACGGCCAGTCTTCGAGAATGACAGATTGCCAGGAAGGTTAGAACGAGAAACACCAAACCACACGCTGTTCCAATCACTACTCCAGTAACCTTCTGGCTCACGTTTGTCACTGAAATATAACAGAGTTGTTAAGTTCTTCAGGGGCGCAACTTGACTGTACATTTTAGGAGGTGTGAGTTCTTGCCCGACAAAAGGGCGTGGTCACCAATCAATCTGCCATGAAATCGTGAACTTTTCTATCTTGATTACCTCAGATGACTTCAACTGCTTTGCCCAACATGCAGAGGCATTCACCCCCCTGGAATATTAAATTTCAATATGTTTTCAGGGGGGTGACGGCCTCTCTTTAGGGCACTTGTTAAGAACATGGTGAACTGAAAAATCCATTAGGCTAAATTAACTTGTAGTGGGTCAACTCTCACCTCTAGGTGGCTGATAAGGGTCATACGTGGCGTCAAATCCTCTGTTTTTTCCTTTCACCCTATCGGCGATAAACTTTACTTTCATTTTATAACTTTTGGATATAATAGGTTGATAGATGGATTCATTTCCACAGATTGTTTTTGTAACTGTTGACCAAGTTGTGATTCCGTCATAAATTTCAATGTAGTCTTTTTTGCAATCACCATTCTCCCGTCTCGGAAGATCTACGACTCTAAAACGAGAAGATAAACAAGCTATTCACGTGCACAGTGCACACAAATACATATTCTGTCTTTATTACCAATATTCATATACTCAGAACATTCATCTACTCGTTCACATGCATCAGAAGACGAAAAGTGCACTAGAAATCGCAACAAAAGTTACGAGTGTAAAAAGACCTTTTATGATATAATATATGATAGATAATCGCTCGTCTCGCACCCGTTCAAGCAAGGACAACTTGCTTCAGCCTTCAGGTCAATCCGTGCAAAACCTCTCTTTTTGGAAACTCTTCTTTTAACCGAAAAATTTTGTCTTGCTATGGAACAATCTCTCTCCGATCATTCGTAACAGTTCGTCTGCATGTTTCATCCTTTTGGGGCACTTGGAAAACATACTGCTCTAAATTTAAACTTAAGCTGTTGCTCATAATCTAACCTGTTAATTTTTGTATAGTTACTATGTACATAGTGTTCTAGTCATTGTCTTTAATGTATGTCTACTTATTGTATTGTATCAGGTTGGTCCCCACATGGGACTCATGTCCTGTTGACCATACCTTCAATCATTGTTATATATTTTATAGCACTTTTGTATGATTGTAAGCTAATAAATAATAAATAAACAAATAAACAGCAATGTGTTGTAAAGTTCGTATTAAACAGCATACTATAAACAATACTTACCTGAACGTGAGCTGAATTCTCTTATTTTTTTCGGGCAGTTCAATTATGTAAGCATATTCCAAGTTTGGTGGGTACCCGGGATAGTTGGGAGACCTTATTGCTCCATGTAGGTCATTAAAATTCTTCGTCTCTAGAGAAAGTAAAATTCATAATTAAAGCCCCAGTCAAATGAGAATGCACGAGAGTTGATGAGAGTTGCAACTCTCCCTCGCGTTTCACCCAACTCTTATCGACTCCCATTGACTTCAGTTGATGAGAATTTTCCCTATCGCGCAGTAACATCGACTCCCATAAACTCTCATGCAACTCTTGTTCTCGTTTGATTGACTCTCATGCAAACTTTCGCTTCTCAACTCTCATCAACTCTTATGCAACTCTTGTTCTCGTTTGACTGGGACATCGACTCTCATGCAAACGTCTTCCCGTTTGACCGACTCATCGACTCTCATGCAAAGTTTCGCTTCTCGACTCTCATCAATTCTTGTTCTCGTCTGACCGAGACATCGACTCTGATGCAAACTCTCACTTCTCAACACATCGACTCTTGTTCTCGTTAGTTTCCAATTTGGATTTCCTCACCACTATAGTTTAATGCAATCTACGTTATTTTTGTGAAATGATATAGTTGGTACAAATTCAGGGGCGCCGGAAGCAACATGAAGCGGCGGGGGCAGCCATTTAAAAAGGGCACTTACTCTAATTTTTTTTTTTTTGGGGGGGGGGCAATGTTCGTTAACATTTTGCTGTATAACGGATACTTCATTACTTGTAGCTAATACAGTTAGAGAAATTTTGGCATGGATTGGAACATTTTTATTCGTTGCATGGCACTAAAGACTAAAATGTATTGTAAAGCAACATGACAGTTGTCAGTTATTTAGGAAGGCTTTCTTTTCCCCCTTTTTTCATAGGTGGAAACTGATTGGTAACGTTTCTGAGAGGAATTCAGATTCAAATATGAACTAAATTGTTTAAAAACAGTTTTCAATTTCAATTCATGTGAAAAACGCACGACGTTCGAAGTGCAGTTCTGGTAAAAAAGGCAACCTGCTGCCCCCGTGCTGCCCCCGCACTGTTTAGGCAAGGGGGCAGCTGCTCCCGTGGCTCCGGCGCCCCTGGGTACAATTACAAATTACAAGTATCGAGCAAAACTATCTATAGGCTCGGTCAAACGAGGATGAGAATTGATGAGGGTTGGCTGTAGTCATGGAGTGTTCCAACTATGTTTTAACTTAAATAGAATACATGATAGTGTTGGGAAAGCATTAAGAACAGCTACCCAAGTTCACGTGACTGTCAACACTCGTGCACTCTCATCCGGGCTTATTGATATTTTTTCTCATAATATTTCACACACAAGAACTATCCAGCGAGAATCAAATGTCGTTACCTTCACGTGGGGGAGGGGGAGGACGAGGACGTGGAGCTGGACGTGGACGTGGACGACGATATGGGGGTGGAGCTGGACGTGGTTTATATTCATCTATATAAATATAGTGATATTAAGTTCACCCACAACAGCAAGTTATAGACTTCTATTAAGACTAAGTTCTAATTGCATGCCGTCAAACTAGAAATAAGCTAGAGTTGGCCATGATTATATTCTGCCAAGGCAGATGAGTGACGATCAGGGGTGGCAGATGAGTCACTATCAGGGGTGCCGGAAGTAACGTGAAGGGGTGGGGGCATCCATTGAAAAAAGAGGACACTTACTTTTCAGCTTCCGATACTTGATTACTTGTAGCCAATCTAGTCAGACAAATTTCGGCATTGATTGGAAAAAAATTTTGAGGACAAAAAAGGTCTAAGAACAAGCTGTTATCCTAATAATAAGTTAATACCAGTACGTATTCAATAAGATTTCCCCTTGCACCATAGATCACGTTTACACCATACCGGATAAGAGGCGGCCCTACAGCTTTTGAAGGGGGAGGGGGGGGGGGGGGTAAGAGAATTTTGCCGAGTTATTTCAATCATGCACTAATTAATATTTCTTCCAAAATTGTGACCAGGGGGTTGAGGTTAACGTATCGTTTGTTCCTTTAATGTTTCATTTTTTCCTTCATATTTTTGTAAATTTCTGAAACTTTTAGCTATAATTATTAATTTTTAATTTGTTTCACTCAAAATTTTTTTATCAAATTTATGTTTTACTGACTACGAATACAATTTGCCGAATAGGATTCACGGCTATTTTGCCCACCACTATACCACACGACTGGTGGGTTTCCCCCCCCCCCCTTTAGCGCCGCCCCTGTACCGGATAGCACTTGAAGAAGCACTTGTCCGAATAACCAATAGACCTTTCCCCTTTTAAGTGAAATTTTGATCTAGACAAGTCTGGACAAAAATTTCATCACAGCTTGAAAGAGCATCACAAAATTAGTGATATTCCAAAGTTTCGTTGCGAAATGTTGTAAAATGTGGATAATATAGCCTTGCGAAGTTTGTCGTTTTTCAGTCATTTTTTGCATTACAAACGGGAAATTGATAATCAGTTTGATCATCTGATTATGAATTTCCCGTTTGTAATGCAAAATGACTGAAAAACGGCAAACTTCGCAAGGCTATATTATCCGCATTTTACAACATTTCGCCACGAAACGTCGGAATATTACTAATTTTGTGATGCTCTTTCAAGCTGTGATGAAATTTTTGTCCAGACTTATCTAGATCAAAATTTCACTTTTTAAGGGGAAAGGTCTATTAATACGGAGAATATGTACAACGTTCAGAAGCTGAGCGAAGCAACATCTCTCCGTTACATTAATTCCTCTGAAAATAGCGTTCCCAAAAGGCACGGCTCTGAATTGTTCTATTTAAAATAGTTGCCGAAACTTATTAATAAATTATTCTATCTTTCATAGGCCAGTATTTCGAGGTAATAATATTTATACATACCTCGACAATTAGGCCACCACTGCCGCCGGTGCGCTGTAAAATTATGTACATAATATAAATACACCGATTGAATATTAATGCTATTCATACTACAAGATTCGAAACTATTCTGGTGCAATAGGGATCAGGGAATAATTTAGTTTTCTCTGCCACACCATATTTTACGATCTGAGGCAAAAGTCACAAGTATAGGTCTAGGGCACTTTCATTCCATAAAAGACGGACACTTTTTTCCAATTTGAAAAAATGTACTGTAGGATGGTCGACCATCTGTACCACTACCGAAATAGCTGTCGACAACTCAGCGACTCAGCTGCCGAGAGTAGCTGTCGCAGAAAATCGACAAATAAAATATGAATGTCATTTAGTCTGCCCCGCAGGCGACACGAAGTTCTTCCGGGGTCTGGGCCTGACGGCCTGTGGCGAAATTAAGGAAATTTTAACATTAGTCAGTCATGAGTTTGCCTGTCTTAGTGGCTAAAATTGGACACCTTCCAGTCTGCAAACATGCTGCTAGAAATGTGCATGAAAAAGCACTCGTTTATAAATTATTATTATTATATGACTTTTCAAAATTCTCTATTCTGATTGACAAGCGGTCCATGAAAACCCATATCCGGACCGTGGTCCGTATTTTCCGTATCTGGTGTCCCGGATGTCGTTTATCTGGCGGGAAATTTTTGCTTTGCAAACAGAAAAAAAGTTTGCTTTTTAATTTTCCAATTGTGTGTCATTAAAATTTACAGATAAAAATTTCAAACAACCGAATTGTTTTTGATTGAGCATGCATGCCTACCGTATATTGTTACCCAGTGAAACTGACGATAACCGATTTAATTCGCGCGAAAAGCATATGCTCACAGACTCGGTTCAGCAATATAATAAACCGATTATTGACCTCGCTTGTTCGGTCTGTACAGTAGAAAAACTAAAAAACCTCAGTCTGATATTTCACAGTACAGACCTCACGCTCAGTCAATAAGCCGTTATGCAAGGCCGGCGAGAGGGGGGGGGGGCAAAATACCCGGGGCCCGGAGTGCTCAGAGGGGCCCGGAAATCGCGGGAAAATGTTCGTATCGTTTATCATCGCTATATGTTTGTCCTAAATGAAATACGCCTACTTGCACACTATCCGCTGATCGTCGTGATTGATCGTAAAACATACCAAATGTGAAATAAACGATTTTTCGATCGTTTTCTCAGCAAAAACAGTCAACTGAATATCGTTCACATTGCGTTTTTATTAGTTATGCGGCGATTTCTTACAAGTAATTCGCTGGCAATTTTCTCGTTGATTGCGATTAAAAATAGCCAACAGGAGAGCCGAGAGGGAGAGGGGGCCCGTGTTCACCAATCATCATTTTGTCCCGGGGCCCGTGGTTGGCTTTCGCTGGACTTGCCGTTATGTTACAGTATGTTAAGATAACAGATTGGCTTTGTTTAAATCTATAAATATGGATGGTTGTTCACTAATAGTCTCCAAGTCTGATTTTTTTGCACATCTTTGGAAAAATGATGTGCAATTTTCACTATTTGATTAATTCGAACCATGCTTGTGGCTCACCTTTCTTATCTCTGTCTTTGACATTTGCCATACCATACCGAAGAGAACGATGTTTGCCTCTTAAATTACGTTGAAAAACCACTTTAAGACAGCTTGTTTTCTTGGACGTCCATATAATTTCTCTGTCACAAAACGGATGATATTTGCAACATTTACTACAGTGAACTTTTTCCCCCATCAATTCATTTTCCGTCGTATTGCAGCCATCATAAACTTGAAGTGAGTCGTAGTAATTATGGTCGTAGCCGTAGGGCTTGTCGTGAAAATCGTCCCAATCGCACATCGCAAAACCGAATCTCAATCGAACACGTCCGGAATCAACTCTGAAGCATACAACTTCCTCTGTGTCCTCCTTGTGTTCGTAATTTTGGTACTTGTACTTATTGACTGTATAGGTTTTTGAGCAATTCTCTGAAAAAAAATAGAGTTTAAATTTTGGGTGAGTAAATGAAAAACAAATTAAAGGGCACTCAAGTATAGTTATGGCATGATGAAGTATGATGTAATTATGGTATGGTGTGATATGGTCTGGTATGGTCTGGTACAGTATGGTTGTATGATTTAGTAGATTTACTGATATAGTGAAGTCCTACTTACTGCTTGCGAAAGAACAGCTCGTCAAACTGAGAAGAATTACGGGCAATAATATCGAAAACATGTTTTCTAAAGAAATATAAAAAATAAAAAATGTCAATTGATTTTAAACAACTTTCGTTCCGTCACTTCCGTGTATGACAAGTTTTCAAAGTCTGGGTTGATAAAATTTCTCGAGAAATTTTGTCTCTGTATGAACATGCAGGCAGGCATAAAACAGAAAACAAAGGACAATAAAATCTGTTTATTTCGCAAAAGGGCATTCAACCGCCAAAAGGGCATTCAATCCGCCAAAACCTTGTCAACTAAATATCGATGTATGAGGGTCCTGAAGGGGGGGTCCCAATCCCATTTCCCACCTGAAATTTTGGCAAAATCCCAGTCCCAGTTGGATTTTTATTAGAAATCCCAGTCCGAGTTATTGAAATCCCAGTCAATAAAAAAACCTTTATTTATCAGTACAATAAACAGTTTTAAGAGTTTTAAGCCATCGTGTGTGCAAGTGGCGCACACTTTATGAAATTTGGGGGGGGGGGGGGCTCGTGCCGAAGGCACGGAAAATTTTTAAATTTGAATCCCGGAAATGGCATTTGCAGCATTCTGAGACACGCATAATCAGAAAACCCAGAATTCCGGGCGCCAGAGTATGCCTGTTCGTAGGTAATGCTGTGAATAATATAGTTAACAACAAAAATCATGACCAAAGACACCAAAAACGGATCAAAATTGTATTTTAAAATACTTAAAACGTAGAAAAATTGGGAATTGACTCACATTACCTCAAACCCATTCCCATTTTTGAGGACTTCATTTCCCATTCCCAGTGGCCAAATCCCAGTCCCAGCAACCCAAATCCCATTTACCCAGTCTAAAAATAGATCAATCCCAGTTCCCATTTTACCCCTTCAGGACCCTCATGTATATAAAATTCGCTTGAAATTGTCATGAACAAAAACCCTTTAACATTTTTTCATAGTCCAATTGATTTTGACGCCGTACAAGCCTGCAAAAAGTAACTACTGATTATTTCCCTTTCAGAAATATAATCGCAATTTTTTGTTTTGTTTTTCAGGCCCTCTTCTAGCCTGCAAAGCTCCTAGGAGTTTTATTGAAACGCCAAAACGCCTGCTTAATAGCGCTGCTTTATAGCCCACACCAATCTCGTACCCAGAGCAATGCCTGTGCGCGGGCTAGGATGGCATTGGCTCTGGGGAAATTGACAACCGGAACCCCTAAATTTAGGGGTTCCGGTTCTTTGTCGGCATGCACGATTGATAAACGTTAAACCAATCACAGCACAACAAAAATTCAATTTCCCCAGAGCCAATGCCATCCTAGCCCGCGCACAGGCATTGCTCTGGGTTACGAGATTGAGCCCACACAGACGAGCGAACATTTTTTAACATGCGCAGTAACTGTCCAGCTTGGCAATTTTACGTCTTTATGACGTAAGGGAGAGGCTGTATACAAGACCGTTCGTCCACTCAGAACCAGAATAAACTGGAAGGGTTAATCAGAATGGTGACCAGTTTAACAGGTTTATTATTATAAGACATCACTTATATAACGTCATGAGATGTAAAAGCCAGCTTTCTATTTTCAATCCAAAACTAAAATTGTAAATTCGAGAATAGGTCAATATTGCAAAGTGATACGGTTCAAATGGCACAAATAAAGCCTGTTTTCCATCAGGCGAATTTATTCGCGCGAAGCGACTACGAAAATGTCTCCGCTTTCACAATAAAAACTGCCAGATCCGTCTTGACAAACTTGACTGTTTTTAACTACATAAAGTTCTATGGGGGTCCGGAGACATGCTCCCACGAAAAAATTGAAGTCTATATAGTCTCTGAAATGGCGTTTCCTCCTTTTGGGGGAAGATTTCAAATGACTTCCTCAACGATTGAAACTATTCTTAATCCACCAACAGTCATGACTGCTGTAACAAAAAAACAACTTGAAATAACCCACTACGATTCGATAGAGCACATTTTCAAGATTAAGTTTTATATTTAAATTCACGTTTGGGTTTAATTCAGATAATTCAATTCGATAATTTGCTCCATATCCAAACAGCTCATTGTTTACCGAATGAATGCAACAATTTGTCGACTCATTCATGAGTGGAGGGGGTGTTCCACCCCCATACGTACACCCCACTCTAGCGTCACCCCTGAATTTTCACTAAATCTATCATGTACCAAATCGATGATTGTCAACAGATAGAGAAATTTATTTTCTTATAAGTGTAGTAGACTTTTATTTCATGCCATTTATTGAATAAAAAGTTGTAGTAAATTTTAAGCACTTGAGGTGGCCCTTGCAAATGTCACTCATTTCTGACGTTGCACGGCACCATCTGTCTTGTCGCCACTGTTGTTGCCCGCCAACATTTACTAAAAACGTCATAGTAACCCGTTTGTCAGAATATACAATTACTTTATGGTTTCCGTGTTTGGATGGCCTGATCCAAACACTTGGGAATGTTGCGAGAGTTGAGAAAAGCGCGCGAAACACGAGCCGAATTGTTTTATAAAATAACAACAGGGTTTAAAATTCCCGCGAAGGCACTTTAAATTTTCGTGTTTGGATGGCCTGATCCAAACACGGGTTTCAGACAATCAGAGCACGCGTTATATACATCTTATTTTATAAATACAATTACTTTATGGTTTCCGTGTTTGGATGGCCTGATCCAAACACGCGGGAATGTTGCGAGAGTTAAGAAAAGCGCGCGAAACACGAGCCTAAGGCGAGTGATTTTGCGCGCTTTTCTTGACCAATCAGAGCACGCGATATATACATGTTATTTTATAATACAAGTTTAATAAAACCTCAGGAAAATACGCACAATAGCGAGGCTAGTATAAGAGAAAGGTATGGGTAGCGTATAAACCGTACATCTGCATAGGCACAAAATTTTTAAGCATGCTTAAGAAAAAAATTCTGCCTCGCCGTACGTATCCATGCGTATGCCACCGTGCTCGAAGCGCATACAACCTATGCCGTAAGCCCATTTTCCACTGGGCGAATTCGTTCGCGCGAAGCGAAAAACAAATCTTGGGAATGTGATTGCCGATTGGTCAGCGAAAAAATTCGCCGCGAAAAAGTTGCACAGTTCCGCTACTTTTTTACTGTTCGCGCGAACAAATTCACCTAGTGGGAAAATGGGCTTAACGTCTCCTAGCCTAGCGTATACCAGCGTATAATGGTGATATCTTCCATACGCTGGCATACGCTAGTACGATACGCAATACTCAATAGCCCAATACTCAACACAGGGTCATATAGACGTAGCAAGCGACATTTCTGTCAACACGGACGAGTCGGGACGACGTCACTCGAAAATTGGTATAGAACTAAATTTGGTGGCATTTATTGCCTCATAGCGCTCGTATAAGGAAGCAAAAAACTTTAAAAATCTTATGTTTTGTCATATGTGTTCAAGACTACCACAAACTCCCCCCCCCCCCGGTAATCTGAAGTCCATTTTGACAAAAGTCGCTTGCTTAAAAGCTCCCTAATATTACTCTAACAGAAACTAGAAAGCTAAAAATGGTCACAAATTCGGATCTTTTGTTTTTCTACGCTTCAGAAAATATGGAGCACAGATGGCACTATAAATTCCACTTTGTCATCTATACGAAGAATTTTGGGGGAAACTCAATTAATTGTCAATGACTGATAACTTCCAGATTATTCCAGATTATTTTCGCCATTGCGCATTCATTTTCACTCCCTCAGTGTATAGTATTAGACTATTAGTAGCAGAAAATAGATGCGTATACACACAGCATAATTAAGTGGCAAAAAAACTTTTCTTCGGCACAATCCCCTGTAAGTAGAACTGTCAAAATTGTAGACAGTTTCATGAAATATTAGGAAAACCATTAAATATTCCCCAAATTTGCCAAACGCAATTTTTAATTAACCCGGCAGAACCATATCATTTAAAAAGTATTCGTATAAAGAAATTGTTATCGCGGGTCCATGTTTTGCTCCGGCGACGTTTCATTATATTGTATCATGTTTCCTTGATGATGGCTCTGAAATAGAGTTGAAACATTGTTCCCATCCTAAGTATAATGTTTAAATTTAAACTTGTGCTCTCTCCAATCGGTATAGAACGGCAGTCCGGTTCGCTAAATATTCGACCCGCGCTTGATCGAGTCAACTTTGTATTGACAACGTAGGCGTCGTAGCGTTGAGTTTTATTTCTCGACTTCAGGGCATTTTTTAAGAAATTGCAACTACTGGGGCTATAAGTCTCAATGACGGCCTTTTTCCTCACACAGTTACGCGTACGTAAAGACCATGCTGTCCTGACTTTTATAAAATGAAATATCGAGAATGTGAGAGGATATGAGAAAGCAGGCAGGTGCAGCTTTTTCAACAAGGATGACTTTTTACTGATGATCAAAAGGGCCCAGCTCATCTGAAAATATTGCTTCACTACTGGGGCAAGCAAAGAGCCTACTGGGGCAAATGCCCCAGTAGTTATATAGTTTAAAAATGCCCTGATTCTCGTGACTATATTCCTCCTAACAAGGCAAAGGAATCAGTTAATAGAAATATCAGTACAGCGAAACCGTGGGCCATGCTCACTGTTTTGCTTTGAATATATTATAGTTTTATCATAGTAAAATGCCTCTGACTTAAGTTTAATTAAGCCTGGTTTTACACTATCAAAGTTTCTGTGATGAAAGTAGGAATTTTGCATCGGTAAATTCTAAGTTTTGAAGGATTTGTACTGAGAAATGTTTGAGGAAACTGACTCAGTGTTTAACATTTAAGTCAGTTTACTCAAACATTTCTTACAAATCCTTCGAAACATAGCATTTACCCATGCAAAATTCCTACTGTAAACCTACACAAACTCATGTTTCAAAACCACAACATGACAAGCTGTCCAATTTGAGTTAACAAGATGTTAATTCGGATTTGGGAATGTTGTTTTCATTATATATACAGAAACTGTTATGTCTATAACATGAATTGAAATTCTCAGCTTCAAATATTCTTCACTTGTAAAGGCAGATACAACGGCCGATTCGACAGAGTATATGCTTTGCGTCACATCGTAGGCGCAGGTTAGTCACATCGTGACAAGACGTAATAATTATTTTAGTGGAATATTGGTCTATACATAATCAGTCTTGTATCATGCGCAAAGTGACGCAAAAAATATCTAATTGCGTCATCCTCTGCAAGTGATAATGCTGAAGCTGACAATTCCAATTCATATATAGACATAACAGTATTTGCGTATAATGAAAACAGCATTCCCAACGGCTTTGAAGATTGCCTATTTTACGCTACTTGAGACAAATGAGCTGTCTGGACGAATTTGGGTTTGAAAACTATAGATAAATTGTGAAATCATTCACATAATTTGCCTATATGCGTGTACAAAAAATGTAGACAAACGAGTCATTTGTCTGGGGCGAACTATTAAATAAAAATTATCGGCACTTTCTCGATATATAACATATGGACCAGTGTATGCGCAACCGAAATGTACTATAAATTAATATGCAGCGTTAACGTTGGAGTTTATAGTGTATAGGTTGGCATGTCCATACTGCATACATTGAGAAAGTGCCAAAATATCTAGAACAAATCGCGTATATATAGCTACAACTTGGTACCGGTATATTCGTATTGCTGTTGTTGTTTCTAATATTGATCTGTAGATAATAGCTACGTCTTGACGGATGTAAAATCCAGTATGTAAAATCGAATGGATAATGATGTATTGGAAAAAATCTACCCTTACCTACAGACTGATGAAACTTTTATTCACATACTTCAAGGCATCATAAATATGTTCCACGTATATGAAAGACGTTGTATATGCCCTCACATTGATCGCCCTTTGCAAATTGCGTTCAAAGTTCACATTTTACACCCAACAGGTGAAAGCCATCTATTGCATACATGTTATATATTAACCAGTAAGAATCGGACTTTCTACGTGAGGTACTCAAGTTAAAACAGCTGGCTCTAACTTGCTGTTAGCTCAAAAACTCCCACGCGCGCAACCCTTATAGGAAACGACATACAGTGTATATAATATAGCATGTCTATATAGCAAAACTTTTAATTTTTTCACTACATAAATTTGACAAATTTTGGAGATAGCTAAACTATACAGATCGGTTCGAAAAATAGTTGTCATTCTTTCTTCTTCCGAAATTAATTTCAACCAAGATAATAAAATTACAGACAGTTTTATAAAGTATAAATATAATACTATGTGTTCTCTTTGAGAAATTAAACGTTAAAAAAACGACGTTTATGCTAGACTTGGCAACTATAGCCTATAGACTATAGTCTCGTTTTGGTGCTATTCCATGCATTCACATTTCAAAGGGCCATAATTTTCTTGCCATGGTATATACTTTGCCATTAGTCTGATAATGCATAAAATATATAGAATAATGTGAAATTGTGGTATCTAGTTTTCGAATACATGCAATGTAAAAATATTAAGAAAATATATTGATCATACAGATGGCAAACCAATGCCGGGCAATGTTCCAAAAACATGCATGAGCCATATGCGGTCACTAATCGGCTTACACATGGTTTATATGCCGGTTACCGCCCAGTTATAATGTGAGTATAGGGTGAAACGAAAGTAACCAATTTAAATTTTCGGAAAAACTCACAAGCCCAGTTACTATCGGTTTAATATTGCAAGCAGATCGAATGGTTCATGCAGGATGTTTTCGGAAAGTTACACTTACAGCTGGTATATATATATGTATATATATATATATATATATATATATATATATATATATATATATATATATATATATATATATATATATATATATATATATATATATATATATATATATATATATGTGTGGTTTGTATAAAATATAAAACAACGGTAACTCCGAAAATAAACATTTTAATATTCTAGCTTTCGACTAAGATTCAACATTTTAATATTCTGGCTTTCGACTAAGATTCAGTCATCATCAGGAATTCCTGATGATGACTGAATCTTAGTCGAAAGCTAGAATATTAAAATGTTTATATATTTTCGGAGTTACCGTTGTTTTATATTTTATTAAAATACTCAGTGGTTCCCGTAATTTTTGGTTTGTCATAACTTGTGTGGTTTGTAGGTCTGTTCACAACTTTGGATAACTCGTTGCCACTGTTCTGATAATGTTCCATGGTTTAGAATTTAACAAAACCACAATGGTATCAAAAATATTTATATGTGAGTGAGTTAAATTATATGGCAATTTGCATAAAGCCCTCCAAACAGTCAACAAAATATAAAGTAAACTCGAGCGGTCTGCAGTGTGAGCGTAGGTATAGTGACAATTTAATAACACCAGAAAGTTGAGGATTGAAAACGTCGACGTTTCGTGCGAAGGCCCTTCGACTTCGTCGGGCAGTTATAGCAGCTTCCTCAAAGTTTAATATACTCAATGATGATTTCACCGCACCTTTAAACAAGCATTAGTTGATTAGAGATGTAATCTCTTTTACGAAATTGAGCATGCAGGAAAAGCTCGGAGCAGGATACATGTGCTTTAGCCTAATTCACGTACAGCTTCACGGAGAAACAGCCAAAAATCTTAGCTTTCGGTGCAGCGAGCTGTCTTCGCGTAGCAAACATAAAACAAACTTTTTATTTAGATGACAAGATTAGTACATCATTATAGTATGTTATCACATATAGGCTACATATTATCGATAATATATCATTTTGATATATATCATGATAGCCAATAAATAGCATCGTATATTTTGTCTCGTCGCAACTCGATATTTTCAAACCCTTTTGTACGGCCATACTCAAATTCGGACTGCAATGCACGATTCGTTATTGCGTGCATTAAAATACGCCCATACATTAATAGACGTGACTTGAAACAGCCTAAGGGAATGACACGAATTATTGGATGCACACAAAAAAAAATACAAAGTTCTGTCGACAGTTATCTTGTTGAACTTTACTTTTGGAACAGACAATTGAATTGATTTTAATATTCTTGTCATTATATATTATCAACCATATTTAGATTGCTTCCCATATATAAAACCTGACAAACCTCATGAACTTAATATTGTCACGCTATATATACCCTCGGCCTCGCGTGCATCAAGGAGTCCAAACAATTCAAAATCATCAAGTCAGTTCAAATCATTCAAAAAATTTAAAATAAATTTGAATTTGAAAAATATATTTCTGAAATTAGCAATGTTAAACATCGTCAAGCTTTTATACAAAGCTTAGAATTTCAGCTCATAGATTACCTATTGAAACTGGTCGATATAGCAATGTTCCATACCATGATACGATAAAATTATCCGTGAAGACTTTGGTTGCCAAGTATTGGTACTATTGCTTCGATGTCCTAACAAATTTTGTACTATAGTATAATCTGTTTGAATAAAGTTTGTTTGTTATAAGATGTAAATGCTTGGTTACTTTTGTTCCATTTTGTTTTTATAGTGATCACATGAAAATATTGCAACAGGCATATCCGCGCATTTGCCGGTACGTCTATTTCCTTAAATTCTCTACAGTACAACAAATATAGTATACTGCAAAAAAAATATAATCTATTGAACCTAAGCTATATATAAAAGTCAAGAATAGTAGAATACCAACTACAATATACCAAAATATGCCAAATATACCAAAATATGGCGTATACACATGTTAAATTTAAACAAGTTTATGATGCACAAAACGACAAACACCAAGGCACGCAATGTTGGTCACATGGCTCTGACATGGCTTGTGTAATTCGTGGACGCGTCAATTGTGAAATATTTGCGCAAAAATACTCGAAAATTGAGCAAGAATATCACAGGTATATACATACTCCCGCGCTGAAAGTTACAACAGAAAGATGCACATTTGTAGAGGGTATAGAGGCATTCAATAAATTGCCATATCGTATAGCCATATGCCCTTTTAAACTGCTTAAATTTAGCCAGCTATCGCCAGATCAATATGACGACATGCGTGTTGGCCTACAATGTTCTACAACGCATCCATTCATACATATGAACATTGAATTTTAATTCTGTTATCGCTTACCTTAGCTTAGATGAATCGCTGTGTTAGTAGAAACGGTCCAAGTTCGTCCAGAAATGTAGGTTTAATGTCCATATAGTTTGAAACTTTGCCAAACCCAGTTGTAATGTGTTGTACCCAGGCACCGAAGTTATAAACGACGACGTCAAAACCACAATTTATTACGTGCGACAGAGGGGAAGCCAGGTTAGCTCGGGTCAAATTTCACCAAGGAAATGAAGCGAGTTTCATCACAACAAAAACTTGTTGAGCGATGTTTAATGAAATATTATATGTCATAGCCTGCGTAGATTGTCGTACGTCAGGCATGCCACTTGCTTTCGGCTTCTTGCACAGGTGGTGTTTAACATTTACAGAAAGCTTCGCGAAATTATTCAAATGTTCTGCGTCACTGAGTGGTTGTATATAGGACTTGTAGCCGGCTGTAGCCTGCTCAAAGGCTAATTGTAATGGAGATTTTTTTAAAGAAAATATATAAGTTCAAGTTTTGCATGGTTATGTAATAAAGTTCTGTTTTTATGAAATCACCACGTACATAATATAATTTATAATAAATATTTATTATAAATAATAATAATAATTTATTTGCCATATATATATATATAAGTAAGAATAGTAAGTAAGAATAGTAATTATATATATATATATATATATATATATATATATATATATATATATATATATATATATATATATATATATATATATATATATATATATATATATATATATATATATATATATTTCCCTAGTTAACCCTGCTTGGTACCATCCCTCTATAATTCGGTGGATTAAAGCCTTCCTCTGCGATCGCGAACAATGTGTCCGGGTGGGAACTTTTATGTCCTCTTGGAAGAAAACAAATGGTGGCTTGCCACAAGGTACAAAGTTGGGTCTATTATTGTTTGCTGTTCTCATTAATTCCTTACTCAAAAACTGGCCCGGTAGGATCAAGTTTGTGGATGACACCTCAGCCCTAGAGATTATACCACGTTTTTCATCCAGTTTAATGCCATTAGTCGTAAATGAAATCTCGGACTACGCCTTAGAACGTGGAATGGAACTAAATTATAAGAAATGCAAACAAATGTTGATCAACTTTCTTAAATATAAAGGATCTGATGATGAAAACCCGATCTATGTTGCAGGTAAACCGGTGGAAACTGTGTCCTCTTTCAAACTCCTAGGTGTATGGATATCAAATGACTTGTCATGGAATACTCATGTCGACATGGTATTGAAAAAGGCAAATTCTCGCTTATACGCATTGCGTCTGTTAAAAAAGGCTGGTCTCCAAGCATCTGACATCGTCCAAATATATATCTCATTCATCAGATCCAGAATTGAATATGCATCCCCTGTATGGTCGTCAATACCTAAATCATTATCTGACATTCTCGAATCTGTTCAAAAGAGAGCATTGAGAATAGCTTATCCAGATCTGTTATATGATGAAGCCCTTGAAATTTCAAACTTACAGTATCTGAGTACTCGAAGAGACATCTCTTGCAAGAAATTCGTCGAATCTCTGCGACGTGATGTTTCACCCTACAACCCTTTGACCCAAATTATGGAAATTCGTCCCGGGGTAAAAACTCATGACTATGACTTAAGGAATGACAGAACGGCCGAACAACCTTTATGGTCAGAAACCACTGAACGGTTAAAAAACTTCGTGACTAGGAAATATTATTAGCTTTATAGTTAATTAACAGTCCTAACTAAATAAACATTATTTTATATAATATATATATATGTACATTTTAATATAAATTTTTATGCTATATTAGTACTCCATGTAATTCAGTTTTCCTTTAAAAACTGCAAATTGGTTTTAATTAAACAGATTGATTGATTGATTGATTGATTGATTGTCAATGATGATAATTTCGACTACAGGGAAGCGTTAGAGGCCGCTATTGACAAGAGAAAATTTCTTTTGAAAAGACTTTTCAGAAACACACGGTATCGTAGTGACATTGACTCTTAATGGTTGTTTGTGTTTGATTTATAAAAATAAAATACTATCCTGTGTGGTAGCTACTTTCCCCTAACCCATTTTTCGCACCCTCTCCCAAGTCCCGGCAAACCTTCAAAAAGGCCTTTGGGGCCAGAACTATTTAATGTTAGGAATCAGTTGACATTTATCATTTGACATTATGCCTCGGAAGTGTAAAGATTGTCCCATCTTCGGCAAGCGAGCTTTAAAAAGATTGGCAAACCATTTGGCAGACGTCCATGAACTTTCGTCCCAAGAAAGACAACCTTATCTTATTCGTGCTAAACCAACAGCTTTAGACTTAGAAAATGATTTAACAGAGTTGTACAGATTAATTGGGAAAAGTAAATAGCAGTCAAAGTGGAATAAAAGCGGGATAACTAATATACCCATCCGTCAACCAAACTCGTCCAGGAGGAGAACAAAATCAAATACAAAATATGCAAAGAACGTGGACAATACAGAAATGAATGATGGCTCAAAAGGGTGGTTAAAGTTAGAAACAAAAACGGGACAAAACTCTTAAGTGGATAATATTATATTTATACAGACAAGAATTATTAACTTTGTAATACTTAAAGAAATAAGCCTCGCGCCCGATTTTAAGGCATACACCTGCGTTATAAGTAATCCCTATCTATCCATTGGGATACACTTAGTTATGCAGATTTTTGTTTGCCTAATCCCTTAATTACCTACATACTATATACTATTAGCAACACATAGCAACGTATATAACTACCGCATATTTGATAAAAACATATTTATTTTTTATGGCAAAATATATTACAACTGTTCTGAAAGTTTTTTCCTTCAAGTATTCTTGATAAGCTTTCTTATGATCTGACTCGGTCATCTTATTAACAGTATATATGTATGTAGGAGGTTGTTGAACAACATGCAAATATTGACCATAACAACGACGTTGACAACCAGGTTAACTTAGTAACTGTTTAGTTAGGTTTAAAATATGTCTCGATTTTTGTGACGAATAGATTCCTCGCTATGTAAGATACGAAAAATCCTTCAATATACCTGTCTACTATATCTTAAATTCGATAACAATTTTGCCTTGTTAGGGACTCGAACTATTCATAGTAAGCCAATCTTAATCCCTCTATTGTATCACATACGTGGAGGGACGCTAAATATGCCTACTCAGCAAGTTTTGTCCGAACATGCCCGCGTGACGTCATTGCATATAATTATGACGTATGTTAATATGAGTGACGTCAACTCCACTACCTCCCTCCACCACACACCGCCGTTCCTCCGCCCCTCCTCCTCACTCCTCCTCCTCACTCCTCACTCCTCGTCACTCTTCCCCCTCCTCACTCCTCCTCCTCCTCACTCCTCCTCCTCACTCCTCCTCCTCAATCCTCCACCTCACTCCTCCTCACTCCTCCTCCTCACTCCACCACACTCCTCCGCCCTTTCTCCGCCCCTCCTGCGCCCCAAAAATAAGGCCCGAACGGCCCCTATAATACTACCCATGCATAAACAGCTACGAATTAAACATACTTAACAATGTTTCCCACTCGAATAAATTCAAATGATTCCTATACATTTGTGCATGCCAAATATTCATACATTAATTCTGCTGCCTTTGGTCATTTCAATGTGCTAAACAACTGATGCCGAACATGTCATAAATTAAAATGTAATCTCAGTCTACGTATCAAAACAAACAGAAGAAATATTAAAATGTTGTTTTTTGCCAGCGCGTTAATTAGGGATAGAGACGATAGAGAACGCATGCATAACATACGCTGGTTGAAACACACAATGTGTCAATGTGGACTGTCTAGACTGTATATAGAATTCGTTTTCAGTAAAAGTTTACATACAGCCTTTCAAATTTAGTCTTAGCCTGCGTTATAAGTTACTTCTATACCATAGTCCATATAGCTTGAGTATTGATTCTTGGCCATTGTTCGTTTTGACTCAACAAACAAAAGCCCAAACCAGTTCAATTAATCACAAATGCATGCGCATACGAAATTGCATTTAGTTTATAAAGAAATAATTTTGAAAAGGACTCACTCAACGTTAAGTGTAAATTACAGGATGGGAGTGGCCGGGAGTAAGGTCTTTTGAAAAGTAAAGAAAATTAGAAATGCTATAGTCAAGCAGTTCTCCAGTTAGGCTATGTGTTAAAGGCAATAGTTACGCTATGGTTATCAATGTCCACATTATTTTTATTTATTTGACATTAAATTCCATTGATGTTGTGCTGTATAGTGGTTGTACACCACTATTTCGTGTACGTACAGATGGTGCAGAAATTTATATCAGGAATACAAAGCTCACAAAGAATTTTAACGCTACGATATCTCAACTAAAGCGAGAAAGGAATATGATAATTAAATTTGTCTCAGCAAATAGAAAGCGTTGAGTTGAACGAATATGAACGGTACATGTATGCAGTCGTTCATTTAAGCCAGTTTTCCACTTCAATCGTATTGAACCGAAACGTAGCGTATTTCTTTGTTTCCTGAGCTGCAGTGTGGAACTAATGACTTCGACACAAAAGAAAATGCTACTTACGATACGATTGAAGTGGAAAACAGGCTTTAACGAGGCTATTCGTTCGTTCTCGTGCTTCGGGGCTGGTTAACTATTACGCGAGTTCACACAGGGAGCAGAGGAGTCGAGTTTATCTAGTAAAACAAGACAAACACCATCTTACCTTGTTAATTCTAGTATATTTCATTGTAGAATCCCAATGTGTGCATTAAAAATACATATTTATTCATCAAAGTTATCGAATATAAAACCAAAATATGAATTTCAACAATTAATATACTCCGCTGCCTTGAATTACCGTAGACTTGTATTTCCCGAAAAGCTAACGAACACTGTCCGAGATATCAACGAGTAAGAAACTAAGAAAGGGAGGAAACATTGCAGATCTTTCGTCGCATGTGCACCGCAACACCCTATGACGGAAGTGAATAAAACCGGCCATTGACCAATGACGAAGCAGAACTTCATTTGACAGTTGTAATTAGTATTCGAAAAATTTGAACAATCATGCATAAACACGAAACAATACGTCACTTCCGTCATAGGGTGTTGCGGTGCACATCGTACGAAAATAATCGATGAATATCGGTCGTCAAATATGTAGGTTAGACGACCGTTTATTGAAATTTATTTCCTAGCGTAGTAAGAATAGATCATTTCTAGCTTGCATGCAAAAAATTATGTTTTTTTATGAAATACTAAGCAAGTTATAGCCATCCTAAAATATCACCTTAATGACTGTTTCCTCCCTTTCTTCGTTTCTTATTGTTTACTAAGTATAGCGAAATGTGAGCCCACGATAATCTAGAACAGCAGAGTATATTCATTTGGTGTTCATGTTACATGAAGTACGAATAAAAAATCATACAAGGCATACAATGTTTATAAACTTTATATGGTTTCACGACAATTTCAACAGACTATAAATTGTAAAATATGCATTTTTAATGCACACATGGGGATTCTACAATGAAAGATATTACAATTAACAAGGTAAGACGGCGTTTGTATTGTTTTACTAGATAAAACTCGACTCCTCTGCTCCCTGTGGAGTTCACGGAATTTTTACCAGAAACTAATACCGCAAATACCTTAGCAGTACAGTCTTTGACACATCCCGGCGAGATATTGAGTTCAAGACTTTCACATAACCCAATCACCACAACCGAAAACCAAAATACGTGCTCAGTACGATACATCAGGACTGCAACTCTCGACAAGGACTGTGGTTTAAGGCCGTTTTCCACTAGGCGGAATTTTCCGCGCGGAGCGGAATTTCTCTTTGTCTTTTCTAATTAGTTCCACTCGAGAAATCACAAGACAAAGAGAATTTCCGCTCGGTACGGAAAATTCCGCCAAGTGGAAAACGGCCTTTAGTCACGTTCACATTCCGATTTTACATACATGTTCTTCGCACGGAACCGGATTTGACGAGCCCAAAGTGACATTATTGTTAAGCGTCGTAAATCATTACAAAATGGGAGAAGCGCAAAAAGAGTAGCAATATAGGGTTAGGTCAAACCTGCGATCAGACCTATAAATGAATACATAGGCCTGATACAAACCTTAACAAATGTCCATGTCTTTACAACCGTATTTCGGTTGTAAATCTGATTGGTCTATGAGACAAAAGATTTTTTAATCTGTTATTTGATTGGTTGATGCCAATTAGATTATACTATTGTTGTTCATATATTTTATAATGATCACAACTATAATTAGATTGTTGTTGTCGTTGTGTGAAATTTAAATTTCTCCTGCGACATTTTGATTGGATACTAAATATAAACTTTGCTGTGGGTGGAAAGCGATCGGATTAAGGTTTGTGTCAGGCTCTATTTATAAAACAGAGTCTGATCTCAGGTTAGTTTAGACGGGATATTCGATTATACCAAAAACCAATAACAGCCAACAATTTCAAAAAATATAGTACAAAACATAATCCGAAGATTAGCATCTTGAAACCCAAAATATGAGTCAAACAAGAAAGTGAGTGAGTAATATTTCGATTTTACAATAAAATATCTCGATTTTGTAATAAAATCGAAATATTACTCACTCACTTTCTTGTTTGACTCATATTTTGAGTTTCAAGATACTAATCTTCGGATTATGTTTTGTACTATATTCGGTTATTGTCAGGATTATATATACAATTGTATTTACTAATCCGAGGTTGCTTAACTTGTATAGGAAATTAATTTCTTTTCATTCTGAACATTCATTGCTATTAAGAATCTGCATTATGATTCAATTTTGAGGACGATCGCTTCCCTATCATATATACTGTAGCTTACAAATATCAGGTATAATAACGTAACATATTCTAAACTCGGCTGGATTAATTCTCGTTATCAACCTACTTTTTAGTAATTTTGAAATCATTGGAAAAGGTTTAGATTAATTAATAATATAAACATTTGTGGAACATATCTGTCAATTCGTCAATGATATTGATTAACTAATTGCCATATATCCATGAAATATGTTTTTGTTCTCCAGTGTGATTGCAAATAATAGTAAATCGAAATGTAGTATGGAAACTCGGCAAATTTTAAACCGTTCTCAAAGAATCACAGTCAACCGTGATGCTTTGCGGTTTTGTATTCCGCCACTTTATTAGCCACTTTAGTGAAGAAATATTGGCATCCGAAGTGTACCCTTATCAATCTGCACATATTCCTAGACGATTTCATATTTCTCGTAATTGGAATATGTTATAGATCATTGATCGAGATTTTGGCGTGTGTGTTTATCTCATAACCAAAGATTTTAGAAAGTTTTCTCATTTTTATAAAGTAGATGGCTAATCATGGCAAGGGTATATCAAAAAGAATATCGTTGACAGGTTCAATTACGTACGTCCTTTGGACGGAAAGGAAATAAAGCCTGGGAATATCCCTATATACCTGGGAATATAGGGGCTTTCACATTGCGAGTTCGCCGAAATCCTGCTCCATGAAAGCATTGACGAACTCGGTGAAAGTTGCAGGCGATGAGGCCAGGAATCAGGATTTCATCAAGACACAGCGGGTAAATGTCTTGAAGTTTTTTTGTTTATAATAAAGCTAATAAATATCATTCATTAGTTTATTTTATGAACAGGTCGAACAAGGGTGCAGTGTCATTGATATACTTAGAAAGCGCGTGAAGGATCATGGTTGACTGTGATTCTTTGATAAATTACGAATTTTACTTCAACAGTCAGTATTTAAAAGGATTAAAAAGGATTTGACGAGATCATATGTTTGTAGATTATTAATTTTCCCGAAAATTATTTTTTTTCTCCGTGCAATACTGTTTGCATACACACGACTTGCAAGATAAACTTTGCCTGCTGAGTATCTAGACATAAACCCCATTGAATAGATGTTCTCAAACACTATACTATAATATTATCTTCGGAACTGCATTCCTTTATTGACTATGTGTTATAGTTTGATTGCACGTGGTAAATCGATCTCTTATCCTCCCAGCTTACATCGTTCACTAAGACTGTTTGAGAACTTCTCACCATTTGGAACAAGGGCATTAGGAAATACGCCCTCTAGATTTGCTAATTAAACTTCCTTTTTTTGACAACGATTCACTTTAGTCCTTCAAAAAATAAAAAAATATATATTGGCGCCTGTGCGTGATATAACTACTTAAAAAAATAGAACAAGCTTTGACGTTTCAAAACTTTTTATTTTTATCACCTACATGTAGCTTTCTTATTATTATATTCCACAATATGATTTTAAATTTTTGTTTATACGTTGTTTTATCTACATTAAATCCATCTTTTTTGTTTATTTCTATTGTGTAATCCTTTTCTATTCACTTCTATGAAAGCAGTTGTTTTTCCCCCTATGCATGGTACATGTAAATACATTATTACCTATATATACCTAGCCTAATATAAACACTTACGTTGTATTCAGTCAGTACTTTAAGATGTAAGATAGATAGATAGAAAAACTTTATTTAATCACGCTAACCCCGTCAACCGAAGCTGATTTCCACGAGGGGTGTGCGAAAAAGTATACAGAAAATAATTTTAAAAACTATTTACAAAATTATAATAGTTTTGTTTGTGGAAACACCACGTAAATTTATTACTGCAAAGCTTTCGATCCGTAAGCCCGCGGATCTTCATCAGTGCTAATGATATGTGACTTGTTTAACTCACACGCCTTCAAATGACACGAGCCGACAGATCACGACACTTTTGTATATAAAAAAGGCGTGTGAATTAAACGATTCACATATTATTAGCACTGATGAAGATCCGGGCTTACGGATCGAAAGCTTTGCAGTAATAAATTTACGTGGTGTTTCCACAAACAAAACTATTATATGTTTTATCGTCATGCAAACATACAAAGAATTTATTTACAAAATTATATAAGATATATAGTATTATATGAACTAACAAAATTAACTATAAGTAATAATCTATGTACATGCAGGTATATAGACTTCTATATTTTCAATTAGCTATCAATCTCAGTAACAATTTTAATTAATCAATGTCAGTAGCGATTTTCTTTCGAAAGGAAGAAAAGGATTTGCTCTCTCTAATTTCTTTAGGAATATAATTCCAAAGGTGTGCTCCGTCATACATGAAACTGTTTTTCATATTCTTAGTACGCGGTTGTGGTAAACAAGGACTACTTGAAATGTTCCGAAGTGTGTAGTTTGTCACCTCACTTTTATATGTGAAGAGATTAGTGAGTGATTTCGGTCCCATTTTGTTCAATAATTTGTACATGATTTTTGCTTTACTTTTCTTCCTTTCTGTTTTAAGTGGCTTCCAACCCAATGCTTACAATGCAACAGAATGATCTATGTCATTGCTCATATTCATAATAATCCGAGCAGCTCTTTTTTGTAGTTTTTGGAGTCTTTTTTATTGCGTTTCTCCAAACACATCCCATACTTTACAGCAGTAATCAAAATATGGGCGAACAATAGCATCATTATATTGACAGAAAGAAGTGTTTGCTTATCAGCAAATTCTTTTAAACATCTGTAAGAGCCGATATTCCAGATGTTATTTTTTTGCAAATATTCTCAGTGTTAGTTCTCCAAGATAAATGCTGGTCAATTGTCACTCCAAGAGTTTTGGTTTCATAAACTTGTTTAATTGACTTGTTTTCAATTTTCACATTGAGTTGCAAATTTGAAATACTTTAATCATTTGTTTTGAACCAATTAACATTAACTCAGTCTTAGCAACATTTAGACTAAGTTTATTAGCAATTAGCCAAGTTTTTCCAAAAGTCAGAATTCACTGCAGTTTCAAGATCAGTAATAGAGTTTCCAGAAACTGTCAAGTTAGTGTCGTCAGCAAACAACCGAGGTTTTGTTTTATCCAGGCATTGAGGCAAATATGTGCCTAATGATATGCAAAACTGAAATTGGTCTGCAATTTCCTGGCAGGTTTCGTTGGCCAATTTTATGGAGAGGTATTACTGTAGCCGTTTTCCATTCGCGAGGGGAAAGGGATAGGGTAATAGCCTGATTGAAAATGTATATGAATGAATCTGAAATAGCAGGTGCAGCTATTTTAATAATTTTACTAGATATCTTATCAACACCAGTGGCTTTGTTGCTGGAAAGACCATGCAAGAGATGGTAGACATTACTGACAGTGACTGGTTGGAATGCACTGAATTCTGATTTAGCCTTTTCAACATATGTTTGAAAGTTAAAATTTGGAGTATCAATTTTGCTAGCTAGATCAGGGCCAATATTTGAAAAATAATCTTGAAAGCCCTCTGCAATATCTTTGGTATTTTTCAAACGTTTTTCACCTAATTTTAACTCATTTACTACTATTGGTTTGCTTTGTCTACCTGTATATTGTTTATAGTTTTCCAAGCCTCTCTAGGATTGCATTTTTGACCAGAAATTTTAGTGGAGTAATAATCTTTTTTAGCATTTCTTAGCTGAATATTAACTTTGTTTCTTGTTGTTTTGTAATTTAACCAGTCTATATCTAGGTTTGTAATAATGGCCTTTCTTTTAAATCTATCCCTTGTAATTATGAGTTTCTTTATAGCACTTGTAATCCAAGGAACTTTTTTTGTTCTTATCTTTTTATGTTGAAGTGGTGCATGGTTATCTAAGACCTCTGCGAATAATGTTTTCCAAATTTCCAATATGGCGTTAGGATCTTCAGCAAAGAAATATACATTTTCCCAGGGTTGTCGCCTCAGATCCTCAACAAATTTTTGATGATCAAATTTTATCATGTTTCTTTTCTTGTTTTTTAACAACAGAAATTTTCCTTATTACAAATACCAAACTATGGTCACTTAATCCAGTATGGATAGCACCAGAGTGAGAATTTTTTTCTGGTTTATTGGTTACTATATGATCAATGAGACTAGAGGTTGTCATAATTACTCGGGTAGCTTCATCAATCAATTGTGACAATTGACATAACTAATATAATGTTTTGATTTTCTTTGTTGGAACACTCGAATCTTCGTCTGTTTTAAGCATATCACAGTTTAGATAATATACATTTCAGAATATACGTTTCTTTATTTTCATCATCAATAGCTTTGATTAATTTTTCAAAATGATCAAAGAATTCAGATGGTGCATTGGGTGGTCTATAAACTGTTGTAACAAGAAATGGTCTGCTATGCGGCTTAATAATTTCTATACAAACAGCCTGTAAACCATGAGTGAACAAACTGACTAAATCACATTGCAGGATTTTTTAATATGGAAACAGGGTGAGAAAGACTAGTTGAATACACGGAATATAAGAGATGGGTTGGGATAGAACGCGGATCTATAGAATTGCGCAGAAGTGGAATTACGGAAGCGGAATACTGATAAAACGCGGAATTGCGGAGTTTTTTCGTTGTTCCGAGACCGTTAAGTAGCTTGTGCTACGTAATCGTAGTACATTTCCACACCTTACACTTATCGTATGTACTTGGTTAAGTACCGGCCGGGCACTTATTTGACATTGAAATTTACGACTTGTATACTAGCCTAATTTGCATTGGTTTTCAATTTTTAATCGGGAATATAAAGGGCGAAAATATTTAGCTCGAAATTCAGGGCAATCTGAAAGCTCGATCGGCTACTGTTCGCCGTGATGAATAAAGCATTCGTTTACTAATGTTTCGGTGGCATATTTATTTAGATCGAGTATCTTTCCGAGCAGCCAAATAATGAATCGTTGCACACACTTTAATCTATACTTAGGCTAGCCTGCGAACAGCCGTTTATAGAAGACCCCTGAGGGAAATAAACGCCTGTTGGCATGCCTTATAACTTTGAAAAACGCCAAAAAAAAGTAAATATATACATCAATAAAAATCGTTTTAACACTATAATAGTGGACCGTAAATCAAACCCACTTTGGTCTGTGGAAATCCACGACGAACTTCATCGAGGTCCAATGCATTTTTAACACTCATGGTGGGCAAAAAAGACAGCAAATTTGGCCACGTTGGATAGTTTGGAATATCAGGAAACTCCCTCACAGGATAGAACTTAACATTCCTAAAAATCGTATGTTTTTTCTTTTTCGATTTTGTTACATTTTGGCGGGAAAATGACGTGCCAACTTTGGCGCCAAAAAATTAAACACGAGCTAAGAACATGCGAGTAAAAACATTAAAATTACAACAGGGCAGTGCGAAGATATGGCGATTCAAATTTCGAAAAATATCTATTTTTAGTAAAAAAATGGCTGATTTTTCAGTAAAAATAGAATTTTGAATCGCCATATCTTCGCACTGCCTTGTTGTATTTTTAATGTTTTTACAGTTTTGAGATCCTTATAGGACAATCTTTTCAAAAAGTTACTATCATGTTCTTAGCTCGTGTTTAATTTTTTGGCGCCAAAGTTGGCACGTCATTTTCCCGCCAAAATCTAACAAAATCGAAAAACAAAAAACATACGTTTTTTAGGAATGCTAAGTTCTATCCTGTCAGGGAGTTTCGTCATATTCCAAACTAACGACAGAAAGTTAAATGTACGTGGCCAAATTTGTTGTCTTTTTTGCCCACCGTCACTTGGATAGGACACTTCGTGCAGGCGAACTAGCAGCTAAACTGAACCTGAAATCTCACGTGTAGCATACATCTAAAATATTTCCCCCTTTAAATTGCCAAACTGATTACAACATTAATGCTTTTCTTGTTCGCATTTACTCGACTGATTCATCAATAAATCAACATGAATAAAGTTTTGCAAATTTTTGCTGATCTCAGTAATTAACACAGATCTCCTGCTAAATGTCAATCATATGTTCCCATTTGACCATAATTCTCCAATCAGAAAGCTTCATCGTGGGCGATCGAAGTCTTTCAAAATTATAAGGCATGCCAGCAGGCGTTTATTATTACTAGGACGACCTGAATAAACGCCTGTTCGCAGGCTATCCTTAGACCTGTACTTTAACAACAAGGTTTAAACAACCATGTTCTTATATAAATTTTAGTCGGGTAGTTGCTGAATCGGATGCAAAACGCCAAGCAATATAGCTGAAGATCTAGTCTTCCACACTCGTAATATAGATTACTCTATAAATTGTTAATTGTTTGACCAAACAGCGTCAAAAATCTCGAAAGAAAATCACTCGGCAGCAGTTTAAGCATATGAAGATAACAGAAAAGTGATTTTCTTGAACACGACGTGGCCGGTAGGAGAAGGTTTCCCCGAAGAAATAGCGAGACACTTGCGGTTGTTGTATATTTGTGAAAGGCTGTTTAATCTTTATACTTTTTTGAGACAAAGTGAGTGCTTCAAAGATTGTATACTTAACTATACTAATGACCCGTGTGACGCATGGCTAAAAACTGAAACCAGAAAGGATCGCCCTTAATAAAGAGTGCTTCAAACATTGTTCACTACTATGTACGTAACTACTACCGACCTATGACCTGTCTGACGCATCACTAATAACAGAAACCAGAAAGGGTTGCCCTTTCGCGCAACTCACGTAGGTTTAAAATTGCCTGGTTGCCCTTGTTTAGCAATTTTAGCCATATTATAATATGTTGCAATTGTAAATTGTATTTAATTTATTCTTAGTGTTGTTCTATGTGTAAGTCTGTTTTCTGTTACTGCTAGTGTCATGTTGTACCTATTTTCCGATTATATAAGTTACTTAAGTATTTTTGCGAACTGGCTTCCTGGCATTTTTAGCCATCTTAGGTTATTTCGGGAAGCCAGTACCCTACTTTTATTATAATTAATTTGTCTTATAATCCATGTAGTATTTTAACAAATGGGTACAATAAAGTGTATTGTATTGTATTGGGGGGGGGGGGCTACTTCTCTGCGCCCCCACCCCCCGCCTGATATGCTCACACATGTCTGGTTGAACCAACTTTCACATGCACATTTGTTTAATACTATACACAGAAATGATTGGAATTCATAGTTTAACATATAATATTTGGCCAAAGTTTGACATAAAATTAGCTTTTTAGTGTTCGATATATAGGGTACCGGGTATGAAAACAATGTGATTTGATGCGACTATAATTATGCAGTTTATTAAAATAGCCCATTGATCGATTGGCCAAAAGTGCAACATTTCAAGATCATTTAGTAATGATTTTATATATACCTTTAGCTTTATTTTATTGTGTGGAGGTTTGTCAAGGCGAGCATGAGGTTAGCAGTGTGCTTTCAACACTTTTTAGAGCGACTCAGTGCATGTGGATTGAAGTCAACACATACTTTACCCTGTTTGTATATCCCCAAGAAGTTCAAGATATGTTTGTATGTTCGCCTGTATATCACTACATTTGAGGGTAAATTTGTAAATATGCTCCCAATTTCTTTTCTGTAATAGAGTTTTGTAATCCTGACTGAATACAATCTTGATCATTACAATAAATGATGTCAACTGAAGAGATGCATCAAACAAAAATAAATACTGCTTTAACAAACAGAATTAAGTATTGATCTATTGCAATGGATGGAATCCTTATATTGCTATTAAGATAAATGTTTTTTTAACATGTCGTGTGAAACAGGCTGATTATTCTCAGTTGTTTTAGGAGCAGGTACCATCATGTTGGTGTTCTGTAGTGTCTCAAAAAGTTTAATTGTCATTTGGATGGAACTTGTAAACACAGGCAACAAACTAATTGCATTGCAAGTATCCTAAAACACATGTTAATTAAGAGGCAATTTTTTTCAATGTCACGTATTTGCGATGAAAAGTGTTCAAAACCTAAAATCGTTTTGGCGTTCCTTTCAAAATTACTTTGGTTTAGCTTCATTCTCTAGTTTATACAGTTAGCTACCTTTTTAAATGCGTCTGCCGGTTGAGAAACATAAAATAATAGTTAAGAATGGTCAATTAAAATACAATTATCAATGATGCTTTAAAATTGACGCCTGCATATTTACAGCCATATGAACAAAACTTACTGAACTTCAGACATCATTTTCTCTTTGGTGTACCATCTAAAATCTCTTCGTTTTAGCTTTATAAAATCTCTTCGTAATATACTTTTTAAGTTTGTTTGCCGATTGAGAAACGTATCGAAAAATAAAAATTTTGAATTTAGTTATAACCTCAAGTGATATATATATATTATACGCATTAGTTTTGATTGCCTGTTACGTAACATACAAAAAAATCTCCTCTTACTGTCGTTCCAATTGAAGTGTTCCTCAAATATTGATTCAATACATAAACTCGGGCTGACCAATTCATTTCATCAAGTTCCTCGAGATATTCATACACTTCCTAGTATAATTGTAAACTTCCTGTTGAATAGTTTAAATGCACCAATCACCTTTGTTGTTTGTGCAACTAACCAGTCATAAATAGAGAGGAAGTGACCAGAAATGATCAAATTCTTGGAATTGGCTCTTTCACAGGAAGTGTATATGAATATCTCGAGGAACTTGATGAAATGAATTGGTCAGCCTGAGGTAATGTATTGAATCAATGTTTGAGGAACACTTCAATTGGAACGACAGTAAATATACTTGTTTGTTTCTGATGTTACTCTGAGTGTATATCCACACCGGGCAGTTGAAAAATATGCCTGCAAGGCCACGGTGGGATTCAAACCTACGACCAATATGCATATATGTCCTGGTGACAGTGGGAATCGAACCTAGAGTAACATCACAAACAATCATATTCACCTGAGTTCACAACACCAACACAGAAAATATCATGCTTACTAGATTGCATTGATATCGAAGGAACTAGACTCAGTTCCGAAATATCACATACTCGAACCGACCTGCCGCGTAGCTCAGATGGCAGAGCATTGGGCTAGTATTCCACAGGTCGTAGGTTTGATTCCCACCGTGACCAGGCATATTTTTCATGCCTGCCCGGTGTGGATATACACTCAGATTAACATCACAAACAATCATATTCACCTGAGTTCACAACCCCAACACAGAAAATATCATAATACATTTGTGCTGAAAATTCACTACAGTTACTCAGTTGGGAGGAGTATTATCATGTTGGTGTACTATACCCACGTACCTGTAAACACATGCATGCAACACACTAATAGACAACTTGCATGTTGGAAGCACGCAGAAATAGGCAACGTAAGTATCATTTGATTCAATCCACCATTTAGCATGAATGTCAGCACTAATATTGGTCGTAATTTTCTTAACCTTATTGACAAGCACTTTCCATCGCACCACAAGCTGCATAAGATCTTTATACAGAAATACAGTAAAAGTAAGTTATAGCCGCATGCAGGCCCGGAGCTACGGCGGGGTGTGGGGGTGTGACACCCCCCAGTAATTGTATTCAGTCGGCAGGACTGCTATTCAGTCGGTAGGACTGCTATTCAGTCGGTAGAACTGCTTTTTGGGTTAAATATTTTTAGCGCAAAAGGCAAGAACGTGGTGGGAATTTTAGGAAAATTTTGAGGAAAAATTTAAAAATTTTGGAAAAATGTAAAAAAATGTTGAAAATTTGTTATGTGCGGAAAATTTTTGAATGTTCGACAAAAAATCGACAAAAGTCGACAAGGTCGACAAAAAATTTTTGATCCGGAAAACTTTTTTTTGAACCAGTTGGTTGAATTGACCTTATTACACCCCCCTGAAGAATTTCCTGAGTACGGCCCTGGCTGCATGAGCAATGTTAAGTCTATAATCACTAAGCACAATGCACATATAGCTAGGAAGAACAAGGCACAGGGCAAGGGCATGGTCAATTGCAGTTGTTCGAAAAACGAAATATGCCCACTCCAGAAACAATGCATGACTAAGGACATAGTATACAAAGCAACAGTCACAACAAGCAACCCTAACACGATCATGAATTATATTGGCATGACATCAACTACATTTAAAGACCGTTTGGCTAACCATAACTATACTTTCGAGCATAAAGAACACTCAAACAAAACTGAACTTTCGAAATATATTTGGACATTGAAAGATAACAAGAAAGATTTTAATATCAATTGGCAAATTTTGAAACGCGCTATTTCGTATATACGGGAGGATCAAAATGATGTAATTTATGTTTAGAGGAAAATTTCGTATTTTGAAAGAAAACCAAAACTGTTTACTCAATAAAAGAATGGAAATTATATCTACGTGCAGACATAGGAAGAAATTTCGCGTAAACAACGCAAACAATAGATGAATGCATGCCGCTTTGTTTCACCCACACACCCCCACGTTTCGGCAAAAACACATATAAGCAGCCCTATTTTCGAAACTTGTCATACCGCCTGATGATTCTTTACTGATGAAACAGACTGTTGCGAAATTTTGAGGTAAGCGAAATTCTACATTTGCTCTATCTTTATGATATTGAGCACTCTTTGCGTTTCGTATACACAAACCTACTCGTATATATATATATATATATATATATATATATATATATATATATATATATATATATATATACATATATATATATATATATATGCTAATTGTGTTATTGTACACTCTGTAATATGTTCAGATGAAAATGTTCTAGAGTGTGTATTATATAATTTCCATACCCAGCGCAAGCAGAAAGATGTTGTCTGCCGCGGCTGGGTCTTGAACCCGCGACCTTCGAATTACTAGATCGACGCTCTACCAACTGAGCTACACGGTCAGACGGATTTAAGACTGGAAATTATGAAATATATACCGAATGTCCAGCCTAGACCTAGGCCTTCTAGTCTTATTTATATATTTTTAATATTCAGCGCTTTTTCACATGAAAAGTCTGGGACTAGGTGATTTGGGGGCGGGGCGGAGGAAGCAAGCCTAGAAGTCCTAGTGGATTTCCCAACAACAAGGCCAAAACTGCCCTGAAACTGCCCTGGTTGCGAAATGCCCAATTATTGCGTTCTCAAACAGAATTATTTGCAACTTAACGGCGAATTTAAACCGATACAGGTAAAATAAACTCATTTATAGTATAAACTTACTACTCATTTATAGTATAAACTTACTATTTTTATTTGTATACACGTCTAGAAAATCGGGTTTTTATCATAAAGTTCGAAGCAACACTATTATTTAATATGTTG
>CACRXK020003333.1:0-31707 GCA_902702795.2 Paramuricea clavata | reverse complement strand
GGGGTTTTTAGCAATCCGGATGTCCGAAATTTTAAAAAATTCAAAAACAAATTTCTTTTTCCCTCTATTTTGAGCAGTCCTTCTCATTGTGAAATTGGCATTTTGACTCTGCGGTTAACACTAGATTTTGTTTTAATGAGTAATTTATATGTTTTTGTATTCACATTTATAGTTATAAAAAAGTTCTAAAAGTAAAAAAAGTTTTTTACCTTTGACATATACAAGGTTGTGTGAGTTTTTGCGAGGCATGGTGGATGTCCGGGGGGAGGGGGGCGGGGGGGTCACTAATTCGGACAATGCCGGACAAGGGGGGGAGGGTGGGCTGAAAATCCATCATTTGGCCGGACATCCTTTGTGAATGGCCCCTTATAAATTATTAAGAGGAGATTTTTTGTATGTTATGTAACACGCGCTCAAAACTAATGCGTATAATATACCACTTGAGGTTATAACTAAATTCAAAATTTTTATTTTTCGATACGTTTCTCAATCGGCAAACAAACTTAAAAAGTATGTTTAGTGCTTTATCTGTAAAATAATGCTAAAATGAAGAGATTTTAGATGATACGCCAAAGAGAAAATGACGCCTGAAGTTTTGCAATATATGGCTGTAAATATGGCGTCAATTTTAAAGCATCTTTGATAATTGTATTTTAATTGACAATTTTTAACTATTATTTTATGTTTCTCAACCGGCAGATGCATTTAAAAAGGTTGCTAACTCTATAAACTAGAGAATAAAGCTAAAACAAAGTAATTTTGAGAGGGACGCAAAAAAGATTTTAGGTTTTGAACACTTTTCATTGCAAATACGTGACATTGAAAAAAATTGCCTCTCAATGAGTTTGAGATATCTCAATACCTCTCAGAAAGACCCAAAGATTACACATACCAAAAGTCATTTTGGCATTTGAATCGTACCTTTTGAAACCAATGACCAATCGCATAGTCAAACATTTGGTACCAGACCAGTGGTCCATGTCCCAAGGGATGTGTTCGACCACAAACAGCACCGACATTAGGGTCCCGTATCAAACGATCAAGAAGAGCTTCAACAGAATCTGCGTCGAACCGAACGTCGGCATCTGTCGTCAGGATGTACGTGTCTTCCTCAAGAACTGGAGAAATATTTCCCAAACTTAGTTATCTTGGTAATATTTCTAGCTATAGTAGTATGCAAGAAGGTTGCGCAAAAAAGGTCTAAGCAAATTAATGCATGAGACACTACTCCCGCTCAATATATACGCCCCCTGCACCTCTATCGACTGAAACTTGTTCCTATAGATGGAAATTGTATAGATATAGAGTGGATTTTAATTTTACCTCCCATTTGTTTGATTTTAAAATCCAGAACGTACGACATGTACATAACTTGACTCCAGCGTTTCTTGTTCTTCACCTACATTACAAAGATACAATTAAGGCCTGTTCAGATGGGCAAAAGTTATCCCGGTTAACGAGAAAACTTTTCGACTAGCCAAATACTTTTGTTCTGTTCATATGGAGAAACGTTATATCCTGCTTACCGGGTAAAGTTTCCGGCTGTCACGTCAGCATTGAACATCAATTGAATTGAAAAGTTGCTGACACGACAGAAAGTTATCCCACTAAGCGGGAAAGTTGTGTTCATATGGGAAAACATTCCGGTCACCGAGATCTCGCCTGTCAACAAGCGAGATCTCGGTAAACGGGAAAACTTTTTGTCTCTTATGAACGCAGTGTAACTTTTCATATTATATATTCTCATACCAAGGCGAGATCTCGCTTGTAAACTTGTCGAAAAGTTTTCTCGCTAACCGGGATATAAACTTTTGCCCATATGAACAGGCCCTTAGTAACGGTATATAATAAAATGTCAGTTTAATAAGCCTCTAAATAGGAAGTTACCCATCATACCTTGCGTGCTCAATGTTTATAAGGTTTACGATTTTTGAATTAGCTGTATATTTATATATTGTTGTGTAATACTAGACGTGATGTTAATGTAAACGTTTAGCTACTGGTCGTCTACACACGGAAAAACGCACAAGTTGTTACAGGTCTGCAAACAAGTAATTGTTACAAATCTGTTCACAAGTTGTCAACAAGTTGTGTTCGCACTGCTTGTTCCCAGTTGTTGTAACAAGTTTGGAACAAGGGGTTAACAACTTGTAACAAGCTTGATGGCATTATCAGACTTGTAGCAAAGTTGTTCTAACAAGTCTGATACAGTCATGATATAAAAGAATGTTACAAGACTGATCATGACTGTATCGATCGGAGTTTTTGGAACAACCTTGCAACAAGTCTGATAATATCAACAAGGTTGTTACAAGTTGTTAACAGCTTGTTCCAAACTTGTTGACAACTTGGGACAAGCAGTGCGTACACAACTTGTTGGCAGACTTGCCACAAGATGTGAGACTTTTGCGTGTGTAGTAGGTTTGTAAGCTTGGTACCGTAATATATAATGAGTATTGCGATTGGAGTTCGACAACTGATCTCTGTAGCTCAGTTGGCTGGAGCGCTGCAGCGGAGTCGCAGGGCCGCGGGTCGTTCTGGTTTTGGTTAGGTCTAAATAATGTTTAAAATTCACACTCGACATTTCCAGCTATACAAAACCCTTCTGTACTTGTAGAATAATACACAGATACCTTTTGATTATAGACGGGATGTCTTAAAATGTATATATTCTCACTTGGATTACAAACTCTAACATTCTAATATTAATTCCACCAAGTGAAATGCAAGACTTCCAGATCATTGAAGTCCACCTTATCACAACCCGCACACCCGATTACCTATATATATATATATACATGAACTTAGGGTTACAGCTTAACAGCTGGCCTCTGTAGCTCAGTTGGTTAGAGCGCTGCACCGGAATCCCAGGGCCGTAGGTTCAATTCCTACCAGAGGACCTTGTGCTGCATTTTTCGCAGTCGTTCCTGGTTAGGTCTTACAATGTATATATTCTCACTTGGATTACAAACCCTAACATTCTAATAACCTTTTGATTATCTTTGAGATGAATGTGAAAATGCATTCCACCAGGCAGTCGCCATCTTAGTTCCATGCCATAAGGTGTCTCAAGTTTTGTGCACGCGTTCACCTTTACGTTCAGCGTTTTATTCACGAGCGATATTAACTGCAACACGTAACTAAAATAGACAGACATGTCACTCTGAGGGGCATGCAGATTTTATCCTTAGAGTTAGGCCGAGCTGAAATTTCAGCCTGGGAAACCGGGATGAAACTCAGGCCGGGCTGAAAACTCTCCATGTAGTCAGCCCCTACATAAGGGCTGTTTATAGGATCCTACACGAAAGCAATTTTTGTAAAGTGAAGACTGGTCCTCCTAGAAGTAGAACTCTCAAGAATCAGAATGAAATTCAGAGTTATTTATGAATCAGGTTTAAATCGTATTGGTTCTGTAATTCTAACCATTGCTGCGAATTTGCCGAGTGCTATTCGCGAATGCTATTTGCTGAGTGCAATAATATATGTAGTTATTTAATAGATAACTACTGAGGCCAACGGCATTATTCGATATATTGCAGCCAGCTGAGGCCGAAGGCCGAAGCTGGCTGCAATATATCGAATAATGCCGTTTGGCCGAAGTAGTTATCTATTATAATTACTGACCCGAATCAAAAGTAATTATTTTCGGACTACATTGCTGCTTGTTGGGACCGTATGACAATGAGTCATGACAATGTAATGCATCGTGATAGAACAGATTTCAGTTTAATTAATCGCCCTAAATTAAAATCTGCACAAGCGGAGGTCAATTATAGTGTTCTAGTTTACATATTATCATTAATGATAAGGTTAATTCAAAGAGCGTATTAAACTGGATAAACACGGGAATAGAACTTATGGTGTGTTCTGCACATGCGTATATCTAGTATAAAATCTCACAAGCGCAAACGAAACTATTTCTCTATAAAGTTGAGCTGAAAGGACTCACAGTGACTGTTTTGGCAGTGCTTCAGGCGCCCGATGATATTGTATGAGGGGCCTTTAGCACTGTCAACTTCTCATCTTGAGATGTTCACGTTATCGCGTGTACTTGTCAGGATGACGAAGGATTGCGAATAATGTCTCTGTGTGCACTGATACACGCTGCATTATTTTTAATAATGCTGTGTGCACGCTGCATTATTTTTAATAATGCTTTGTGCACGCTGCATTATTTTTAATAATGCTGTGTGCACGCTGCATTATTTTTAATAATAGCATAGTTGCCCGGGTTTCTTTTGTTTCAACAGGGACGTTTAATCACGTATCGCCCGCTGTAGCGGGCGATTAGTTCTAATCGCCCGCTAGAGCGGGCGATTAGAACTAATCGCCCGTTACCAAGGGTCACACCTCTGTCTCCCTGACGACTACGCATTAGGCAAGTGCCTCACGCACATAATCGTGCAAGGAACAGCAACAGTTGGCTCAGAGCCGTCAATAGTCTATCATCCGATCCCTGAGTTGCCGCATCATTTAAATTACGCACGTGCAGTCTCCAAATTTATACTAATATATTTAGCGTGTTTGTTGTGGTACGTTAAATGATAGATTGAGCATGCGTAACCGATTAAAGCGTAAAAAGTGCGCATGTGCAACAAGCTTTTACATCCCACAAGCAATGAAGCAAATGTTTTAGCTTAAATACGCTGATTCCAAGTAGGGCATGTTTGTCCATTTTTAAATGGGAGCGAAACTATGCTATTACAAACTAATAGCATGGCTTTTCGGGAGATTAGTGATTAAATGACCCCTTACCCTCGGCAGGTTTGCGGAATTCCCTCGGGCTTCGCCCTCGGGAATTCCGCAAACCTGCCTCGGGTTACGGGGCCATTTAATCACTAATCTCCCTCAAGCCATGCTATTACTTATAATAATGCTGTGTGCTATTTTAGCCCGTATAAACATTTACCCCTGGGAATTTCCCTACAATCAAAAAAGACCGCTCCCGTTTTTCAGAAGAACGCTAAAACTTCTCGACATTCGCTGATATAATGCAGAGAGAAAACAATAGGTTATTATGACCGTCAGTAATTATTTCATTATAATTTCGACCTCCGGGAAGAGCAGTTTATAAAACTGATAGCGGTATCCAACAGGCAACAATGATAAAGTTAAGCCATGGTCAAGCAAGGATTGGAGTTGATGAGAGTTGTTGAGTCTCTGGCTCGCGTTTAACTCTCATCGGCTCTCATGCATTCTCTCATGCAACTCTTTGACCGGGGCATGAGAGTTGAGAAAACTCTCATGCAAACTCTCGCTTCTCAATTATCATCAACTCTCATTCAACCCTTGTTCTCGTTTGACCGGGGCATGAAAGTTGAGATAACTCTCATGCAAACTCTCGCTTCTCAACTCTCATCAACTCTCATGCAACTCTTGTTCTCAGTTGACCGGGGCATGAGAGTTGAGAAAACTCTCATGTAAACTCTCGCTTCTCAACTCTCATCAACTCACATGCAACCCTTGTTCTCGTTTGACCGGGGCATGAAAGTTGAAAAAACTTTCATGCAAACTCTCGCTTCTCAATTCTCATCAGCTCTAATTCAACCCTTGACCTTGTTCTCGTTTGACCGGGGCATGAAAGTTGAGAAAACTCTCATGCAAATTCTCGCTTCTCAACTCTCATCAACTCTCATGCAAATCTTGTTCTCGTTTGACCGGGGAATGAGAGTTGAGAGAAAACCCTCATGAAAACTCTCGCTTCTCAACTCTCATGCAAATCTTGTTCTCGTTTGACCGAGGAATGAGAGTTGAGAAAACTCCCATGCAATCTCTCGCTTCTCAACTTTCATCAACTCTCATGCAACTCTTCTTCTCATTCGTTGGTAGGTATGCAACTACCTGGAAAATATAAGGAGAATTTCGTCCAGAGTTACAAGGAAGGCCGTCGCTCGAAACGTCGAAATTCTCTTTATATACGAAAGCTTGTACTCAGTACTGGACCTCTATACTCTGGGAAGAGCAGTTTAGAACTGATAGAGGTGCAGAATGAATGAATTAAAGTTAGCTTATTTCACCTGTTGAGGACATTTCTCTTCACAGCGCCATCGAACCAGACATGCGACTCAATTCTTCTCATGCTTTCTTGTCTTGCAATGTCGACACGACGTATGGAATGCAGCAACTGTTCCATTTCGTAGTCGGCTTCATGATACATCGTTGTACAGATAAAAATACAACTGTCCTTTGCGAGTTTGTTCTGATTCACGAAATATTCGTCTGTCATTTCATTCTTGCGGTTGAGGAGCAAATTCTGTTCCAGCATAACACCTTAAGAAATATATATGAAGCCCGATTTACACTACACAACTTTTGCGTAAAACTGTCGCATGCAACCTGCTTACAACTTGAGTTGTACTGGAAAAAACAAGCACGCGACAGTGGCGTAACTCCTATGAGCTCTACCCGGTAAGAGCCGGGGGCACCCAGGCCATCGGGCTTCCAGGGGGCACCCTGAACTGAGTTGTCCGGGTGCCTTGTTCATCTAATTTTGTACAACTCGCTAGTCTTTTTGTCTGCCTTTGCACTGTGACACGTCACATGAGCGGTGAATACCAGCATTTCCTTTCCAACGGTAAACGTCTCGTTTCGAACGTAAAAAAAAAACGTGCGAAAATGTTTGCGGTTTGTGCTTGAATGCAAATAGCTGTAAGTACAGTGGCAAATATTTTACTGTTTATGTTAAAGACAATTTCTGCATGGTGTTATTAAATCAGTTATTTTATGGTTGTATTTTTTGTATTTTGCTATATATTTATATTTCCAGTTTTAAGAAGCTCATTAAAATTTGCTTCTAAACGACCAGCAAAATGTTCATATTGTCAGAGCTTCATGGTATACTTCAAAAGGATGTAGGATCCTAATTCCGGTACGACCAGGGGCAGCCCGGTCCAAACTTACGCGCCTGGCACATGACTCGCTTACGGCTACGACAACGTAAATTTTTTGTATTTTCCCACACCTATATATACTCTATCGGGACTGCATTTCGTGCGTTTTGCAATTCACCAAATTACATCATATCCGGAAAGTTTGACAGTGAAAAAGTTGACCAAGACGGGACTATTTATTATAAAGATGTACTACATTTCTTCTTCTAATGACCCAAATATTACACATACAAAAAATCATATTAGTGGTTAGTAGCACGTTAGTATAAGTACTTGCATGGTATGTTTATGTAACTACCACAAACTTGATCACTAACTTATTTAGCCTAGCCTTCCAACAACTCAAATCTATAGGGTCTGGAATAAGGGCTATACCCACTTAGAAATTTTTAAAATCTAAGGTATTTACAACACATTAATGTTCCACACTTTTAAAACGATATTGAATCATTTGAAGATAAGAGACAGGACATAAGATTCATAAAGCAAATTTTATTTACTAAAATATCAAACCTCCCTTCTAAATTCAATTTTTCTTCCAATGTTTTGCTTTTATTTGAGAGAAAAAGACTTTGACTGAGGCGAGATGGTTGAGTGAGGAGACACCCTGGGGGCTGCAGGGGGTGTAAAAGGTCCCAAGAAAATAAAAGAAATGTAAATACCATTATAAGAGGGTACCCAGAACAACTGGGATTCTTTCGCCATGATGAAATCCTGTGAACGCCAGATATAGTATGTCGTTGACCAAGACTGGGCAAGAAACGCGACGACACCCACAGATATAGCCACGATTAGTTGTGTGTCACTAATTTGCGGTTTTTGGGAAAATAGCCAATCCGACGCCCACCATTTCTCACAACCAAGAGCGATTAAAAAACTGACGGGTGTCATCAGTGTGATTGGCAGTGCAAAGCTAATCTTTTGAATGGCCATTGAACAGGCGACAAAACCGATACCGTAACCAACAAAGCTTACGAAAATATTCACCAAGAAATAACCAAATACTGTATCATGGTTTGAGCCCAGGTACTCAAAACCGTTGCCTAGATCTGAAAACTGTACGTCATGAAATTTCCATGATATAAAGTAGCTCACCAATGGTGTTAGGAATAGCTTCAAGCCTTCGCATATTACGGTCGCCTTTTTTCGGGCTGTTTTTAAACGAAGCAGTTGTCCGGGATGCGTCAGTAACTCGTCCTCGTCTTGTTCAATGTCGCCTTCGTCCTCTGTTAATAATTTTAAAAAACAAAACTCATTAATAATTTGATTAGCGCTGATCGATTGTATTCTAACAAAATTGTGTCGCTTCCTATTTAAACCTTGAAAACGTTCATTAATATCATTTTAATGTTATTTGAAGTTTTTTAACTTATATTTGTACATATATAATCGAAATTAAAACATGCATAAGTGTGGTTTTCAGCCCGCTTTGCCGAGCCAACTCGGCAAAAAGCGATTACATGGGATGTGTGGGCAATTTCTGTCCCGGCTAAGCGCGTTGACTCGGCAAGCTACAGCCGCGGTCCCGGCAAGACTTCAGCCCGGCTAGCCGGGTTAACGCAGTGCATGTAATCGCAATTCAAAAGTCAACTCGCTTAGCCGGGACAACTCGGCAAAGCGGGACACTAACTCGGCCCATGTAATCAGCCCCTAAGACAACGTTGATTTTTAAAATTACTTCGCAAATGAACTCATAAGATGAGGAACGCCTGCCCGTGTTTTAAATAGTACTAATAATAGTCATACTTATGTCAAAGGTAGATTTATATACTGTTTCGTGAATTTAATTTTCACCAAAGTAGCCCAAGTGTATATCTCACTATCTCAGTGACATGTCTTGGCATGAAACATGCTGGACTGATAGGACCATGGATTGTAATGGTTATTTTACAATCCATGATGGGACTGAGGAATGTTGGAGTCAATTTGTAGTGTTTCTGTGTTAACTTTGTATATGCAATGCCAATGAGTGATTCAAGCATAGACTAAATTTTGATCAAGGCAAGAAGAACGAAACACCACACCCAGAAAGAGCGTCTTAAAATGAGTAAAACTGCAAAGTTTGGTTGCAAAATGTTGTAAAATGAAGAATATATAGCCCTGTGAAGTTCGCAAATTTTGTATATATTCGTATTACGTGCGGTAAAAATAACCTGACTTTCCGCTCAAAAATGGTTATTTTTCCCGCGCGTAATGCAAATATATACAAAATTTGCGAACTTCACAGGGCTATATTTTCCTCATTTTACAACATTTCGCAACCAAACTTTGCAATTTTACTAATTTTAACATGCTCGTTCTAGCTGTGTGTGTTAGGTTTTGTTTTTCTTGCCTAGATCAATTTAGTCTATAGATTTAATTTAGTCTATAGGCAGCTGGAGTCATCCATCGTGCTCCTTGACCTTGTTTCTAACTTGTAGATGCACGTTACTGAATGAATACATTTCAGAAACCTGTACTTTATGTGCTTTTCAGAAACCTGTACTTTTTCAGTTAAACGAGAATTGCAAAGGCAAAGCATCACCTGTTTCCGTCGGAGTTGGTCTAGGCTTAGATTGCAGTTTTCTCATCTTCGGAAGCCAGGCAATGGAAATTAAGATGAGTGGAATCAAAGAGTACCGATCATTTCCATCCTAGAAAGACAAAAGATGCAAGAATCTTAAAGATACCAATATAGGAATGCTCTTTTTATTTCTGTTATATTGCTTTATTTGTAGCGATTTGTGCTGCTACAAGTTGATAAAACTTCGATTTAGTGTCATTAGAGGACTTGAGACGTAGCCAAAAGCAGACTCAGAGGGGTAGCCACATGGGGGATTAAGGAGTCTGGACCCCATCCCCCTTCTCAGTCACTTTTCGTCAGACCAATTTTGTAACTCTTCCAAAATTCAGGAGAAACTGGGGGGGGGGGCATAACCTCATAATGCTTTCATTTATGACATAAAATATACCAAAACTGTGGCTTTCGGATTATCATAAAACATGTCTAAAGTGCATGAAATAACACTTTGCAGACCCTAAAACTAGAAACATTTTCATGATACTCTGGACAATCAAATCCCCCGGACAATCAGATCACTCACTCATTTGGGGCTGAATACGACCCTGGTAGTCTGAGGGACTGACTTTTCATGCAACCGATCCGAGTACCTATTAATTAAACTACTCTGCAAAGGAAATGACATATTGGTTTGCAAACTAGTACCTAACTGTCTTACCGACCAACCACCAAACCGACCAAACCAACAAATTACTGGCTGGCTAAAAACAAGCCAACCGACAAACAGTAACTGATCAAAATGCTCTCACAAATTTCCCATGCTGACCAAATGCACTATTGAAGAAACACTTACTGTCACAGCAATGACAACAACAAATCCTACAAGCTGCAAGAATCCACATACAAAGGACAAGAATTTTCTTGTAGCAGTGTTCCGCTCATCTTTTTGATTTGACTTCAATATTTGCCACAGTATCGATACCATGCTGACACATGTCATGACGGCAATCAATTCACTAGCGCTGTATCTCTCATATGTTAATGCGACCATCGTGAAGAATGACAGACCAATCACTTCAAGGATGCTTGATAGGACACACTGTGAGAAAATATTAAATTCAATAGATTTAATTAACTCAACAATCCCCTCCCCCTCCCCCCACTTGGCAAGCAAAACAGTTTTGTGTTAGAAAGAGTAAAACAACAGAGTAGGGTGGTGTTATTAAAGCTTCATGGGTTTGCCAAATTGTATATCTAGGCTGCTGGACAGGATCTGGCTCAGATTAACAAAGAGGTGGGGGGTGCACACTTTCACCAACCCCCAATGGCCGCATGCAGCGGGAGAGCAGCAGGGGCAACTGCCCTCAAAAAATTTTTTATGTTATTACAAATTATTAAGACAAATGGCACTTACAATACATGTATAATCAGAATGTGAATCAGCATGTATCACTCTGTATGCAGCAGTCATAAGCATCTATAAACTGAAGTGCCTTTGAATGCATTGACATTTTCATACTTATTTCAGCATACAGGTATTACTGCCCCCCTGGTGAAAAAATCCTGCATAAATGTCCTCTCCATGGCTGTTGTCAAAGTTCTATTGATTAATGTAAGTTTTGCAAAATGCTCAATGGTTGGTGCTAACTTTTCTGATGGAAAGTTTCCAAGGTAGAAAAATGAAGATCAGGAACTTCCAACAAATGGTCAATATTGTCAATATTAAAGTCTCAAATTACAAATTAAGAATTTTTAACTAGACATTTGACCTAATCTCATCCCATGACCAATATATATATTTTTAATCCATCTGGACCATTTTCCCCCTTTGCAATGAAACCTGTTTCCTAGATTTGTCAAAATAAATGTCATGATCCCAGGTTCCCGACATTCATCCTGATGCAAGTACCATCATATTCCATGCATTCTACACTTGATTTGAATAAAATCCATGGTTTACTGTATATAATTATATAAACATTCTTTTTATCCACATAGTTTAACATGAATTACTATATAAATGAATATTTATAGATATTATCATACTTACAAAAAAAATGGCTTTATTTGTGGGCCATGGACAATTTTTCTTGCGAATGCTTCCCCAAGCTGCGGTAACAAAGCTTGTGAATTGCGGCACCATCAGAATCAACACTAACATTATATAACGCCTGCCTTTTTTCGCGCTTGACCCGTCATCACATTTCGCAACAGCTATCACAGATAGCTTACTGAAAACGCCACAACCAAGCAACAAGAGACTCAGGAAACCAGCCACTGCGCATTTTACATACGGTAGAAATCCTAGCTTGGGCTGTTGCTCGTGATGACGCTTTAATTTCTCGACCTTCGGCTCATCTTCGACTGTCAAGTGGGTCTCGTTTATCGCTTGTTTCTTCGCGTTCGGTCGCTGCGCCTGCATGCTTCATAGAACACCAAGAAGTAAGATTTTTAGCAATGTTAACGAGTACTTGACTCTTGTAGGACGAGTGTTGTACGAAAAGTATTTTATTTCCTCGAAGCCTCGCTCGTATATAGCGCGCGTGATGTCGTGACTGCCTGTACAGTATAATTTCTCGGAAGGAACCATACAACTTCCGAGTCAAAAAGCGGAAGTCTCGTGATTACCATTCTGTGACCATGACCTTTTGTGAGTTGTTCTGTTTTTACAAAGACCACCGGCCACTTTTCGGAAAAAGCTAAGTGGTTTTTATGCATTATATAAACTGGTACTTCATTGTGAAATAAACACTAGAATCGGGGTGTGGACGAGTGCCATTTCAGATGTTAAAAATTGATCGGGAGTGATTGTTTTTAAAATTGCGGGGGAGTGCATAACTCCATCTGCAACACTATTTATTCTGAATAATTAATGTATTCAGTAACTGTGGCAATAAAAATTATTATAAGCAAGTGTCAAAGTTCAATTTTAATTCTTGTTTGCCGAATGCATGGACAAAACCCTCTGGACAAAACCGTATCACGTCATGTTCACTGCATTCTAACAATGAACTGAACAATTACTGTATACACACGTAAAAATCTCATTTTGTAAGAAGCTGTTCGCACTGCTTGTCCCAAGTAATTGTCAACAAGTTTGGAACAAGCTGTACAACAACTTGTAACAACCTTGTTGATATTATCAGACTTGTTGCAAGGTTGTCCCAACAAGTCCGATACAGTCATGATATAACAATATTGTTACAACCTTGTGTCGTCAACCTTGTAACATTCCTGTTATATCATGACTGTATCAAACTTGTTAGAACAACCTTGTTACAAGCTAAGTCTGATAGTGTCATCAAGTGGGAACAAGCAATGCAAACAAGTGGGAACAAGCAATGCAAACAACTCTTGATTTGCAGACCTGTAAAAACTTGTGCGTTTTCACCGATGTAGTTTCCTTTTTGGTTGTTTTTGGTACTTTCTTAATTAAAGTATAAGGTTAACTACAGCTCAGTAAAAATGGAGGGTATTTACATAAAATAATCTCATTAGAATCTCATTACTTTCTCCGTTAATTAACCTTTCTCGTGGGATTGCTTTTGAAAGCCACCTATTTAAATAATTGTAAGTGATCGCACAATAAAGCAATGACAAGCAATACACAGGTATTAATTTACACTGGCGTTTTAATTAAAACTGCATTTCAAGATAATTAGATCTTAATTAATTCCTAATTGGCTGTGACAGGTTCTTAATTAGTTTCCGGCAGAATTAACATGCTCTAAACATCATACCTCAGAAGTTGAAGTTCAACCTTTACCACCCTCGGAAAAAGATCGGCAAAGAGTCGGACATCAGTATGTGGCACCGTTTCAATTTATGTATACATAAAATAAATACATAAATTTAACTGGTTTTACATCTTTACGAAAAGCTATACTTTTACTATTCTTTTGTTGAAAAATTATAAAATTTATGTGGGCCGAACAATGGGCTAAAAAAGTAGCCTTCGACAAATTATCATTTTCGGAATCTTTCGGAAATTCGTTTGAACGATGTATTTTAACAAGTAACCGGCAACGCTAGCAACAAAGTTTTGGAGAAGCGCGTCGGTTGATTCCACGGGTCAAAAAGTCGTTAAACCTATCGAGAAAGCAAAATATTTAATCCTGCAAGTAAAAGGAAAATACGCTAGCATTTTATCGCTGTTGTTCTGCTAGGAACAGCAATGAGCGTGTCGTTGAGAGCGCCTGATTTTTCAAAAGGAAAGAGCGGTCGGCCAAAAAGGCGGGAACTCGGAGAGGAACAGAAGCAAGAAATTCGGGAGGCCTTTGATTTATTTGACACAGATAAGGACAAGGCGATCGATTATCATGAGCTAAAGGTGTGAATGAGGTTTAGGAGGCCATATAATGTATTTTATGTGCTCTGATAACCTACAAAACATAATTGCATTCATTTGCATGTTGTGTATCATTGTTTATACCAAAACCAGTGTCATATTGCAAGCGTTGTTGTCATGATCTGATCAACCAATCACGCTTAATTAGCCACATGATGATTGGCTGAGCTATTAATAATTGAAACATTCAAATAGTCACTAATAACATATTAAGTTGCATTCCACCCTACTTTATAAATTATTTCACTCTGTCTAACACCCGACGATTTTACTCGTCAAGGAGATAGCACTGGCGCTGAATGGGTTAAGTTTTAATTTCGGAGATGGCAAAAAATTATTTTTAAATATCTTTGACTGTTCATTTTTCATAAACAATGGTATTTGTTATGAAAATATTGTTATCATGTAGTATTAACTATGTTATCACTGTATCATGTTATAATAATGTTGTAGTCCATTGTATGGCAATGTTGCATTAATGCAATAACAACTATTACAAGAATTTTATACATACACTACTTCTATTTGAAATCTTACATTTCAAATGACCAAAGTAATTACTGAATGCCACCAATTAACAGTATCAAATTTGGAATTGAACATCATCAAATTAAAAACCAGCCCGAACACTTTGGCATATGGTAAACTGCAAAACTTGTAACAATCTATCTTTTTGTAACAAGGTTGCAATGAGAGCACTCGGTTTTGAAGTGAAGAAAGCCGACGTTTTGAAAGTAATGAAAGAGTATGACAAAGAAGCAACAGGGAAGATCACATTCGATGACTTTTATGAAGTCAGTAAGTACATGGAAATGTTTCATCTCTCATGAAAGCAGTCTGTAAGAAACCTACACCAACTTATTTTTTCAGTAATTTCAATAATAGTTTATAGGAATCGACCCCATCCGTCTTAGGACACATAGGACATCTGTAGACACAAGATGAAATATCCTTAGAATAACATGATCTATGTGCAACACCACTATAGCAATTTTTCTGGTAACAAATTATGCCTGATATTCTGCTAATAATGTTTTATTGCCATATTGATACAAATAGCCAGATCTCCCATTCATTATCAAGTGCCATACATTTTTTAGTGACGGATTGGATGCTTGCCCGAGATCCGCAAGAGGAAATCTTTAAGGCGTTCAGACTATTTGACGATGACGACAGTGGTAAAATAAGTTTACGAAACCTTCGTCGTGTCGCTCGAGAACTTGGCGAGACGATGACAGATGAAGAATTACGAGCGATGATTGATGAATTTGATAAAGATGGCGATGGTGAAAGTAAGTCAAAAGAAACTGTCTTGGATTTCAGAACTTGAATTTCAAGCTCATGCACTAGTTAGCTTTTCTCAGAGATGTGGACTAACAGAAATTGTCTTCCTGTAAAAGAAGTTTCTTACATAAATCTTTCGACTTACCTTTTCACCTTAAAATTTCCTGGCATTTGGCATAGAGTAGGTTAATTAAGTGGGACATGGGCGTATAGGAAGAAAATTTGTCTGACGTTTGTGAAATTGACTGACAGCAAAAATATTCCCCAAATTCCAATTTTTAAGTACAATCTGCCCGACTTTTATGTACGAACTGCCTGACCAAAAAATTATTGTGTGGGGGGAGGGGGCTGCAGCCCCCTTGTATGCCTATGGACCCATTATCAGGGATGTTTCCAGCATGATCTGGTAGGGGGGTGCTCTGGTGCCGACTGCTGAGTTGTGTCGGTCATGTGTGCCGCCCGCCCATCAACTACTGTATTTGAATTGTAATTGTTGTTCACAGTTCACTTATCATCATGTTATTACTCAAATTACTGTATCTCATTTTGTCTTTTTTGCTAAAAAAATCATAACAAATAGCACGCCCCCCTGCACCCCCTCTGGCCAGTAAATCCATCCCTGCCCATTATACCACATAATATTTCTACTTGTTTTGTCATTTTAGTCAATGAAGAAGAGTTCATAGCCATAATGACAGGTGATACATAGTGTAAAGTTTAGATGAAATGCTGTCTGACATAAACAGAAATATGTGATCTTTGCCAAAGATCTTTTCCTACATCAAAAACTTTGTACAGATTATTTTTCAAAAGAAAGAACAGTCAGTGTATTATGCACAAATTATAATACGTAATTGGCCAATTTATTCTAGATGTGAATAATCTGTCAGACTGATCATCTGCTCCATCTAAACGCAAGACAGAAATATAGAAATGTGCCATATATACTGGCAAAGTATGTGTAACTAACCCCATCGTTTTGTTTTAAAATAGAGGATCTCCCTGTTTGTCACACCTAGAAATCATCAAATGAACTATTTTATCTAAACCCAAGTTTGTCAATAAGATCATCCATCTCTAGAATAAATTGAGCCGTTTATAATTTAAAATTACTAACTTGTTTTTTTAAACTTAATTTAATAACCGCATCTGTAAATATATAAACAAAAAACAAACTAGCTCTCATTGGAATAATTGCTATATATAATGTACGTTATGCAATAATATAGTCACTTTCAAAATAGATGTATTTTTACAAAAATATGATCAATACAATACCTTATCCTGTTACCATAATTTCCAACTTTATATCATGAGATTGATTTTTCTTCAATTGTCAAAACTGCATTAATATACTGTAATATAACTTTATTTAACCATGTTTGTGTGGCTCGTCTGAACAGTCCACCCTCATAGAATCCAAGATGGCCACCAAACTGCGACAGCACAAATAACGCTTTACTATTTGGTCCTAAAAACAGCGACAAATTAATGACATTGCTGACAATGGCTGTGCGTCTTCAGTATGAAGATGGAACAAGATGCATGCATTCGAGCTGTCATCGGTTGTGCGTCTCTTGACTCCCTTGAGAGACAACCGACTGTGGTTCGTCTACACGCGTAAAAACGAACAAGTTGTAACACACCTGCAACAGACTTGTACACATGTAAAAATCTCACAACTTGTCAACAAGATGTGTTCGTGACAAGCTTGCAGCAAGCTTGTCAACAAATTGTAACAATGCTCTTATTTTATCAAGTTGCTACAAGCTTGTCACTCACAACTTGTTGACAAATTGTTGAATTGCAGGACGATAACGAGTTGTTGGAACAACTTGTAACAAGTCTGTTGAGCTCAACAAACTTGTAGCAAGTTGTGAACAAGTCGTTGACTACTTGTTAACAAGTTGGGAACAAGCAGTGCGAACACATCCTGTTGACAAGTTGTTGAAACAGCATTGCTACAAGTCTGCTGCAGATTTGTTACAACTTGTGCGTTTTTACGTTTGTAGCAACGCTGTTCCGACAACTTGTCAATAGGATGTGTTCGCACTGCTTGTTCCCAGCTTGTTGACAGGTCGTCAACGGTTTGTTAACAATTTGCTACAAGGTTGTTGAGTTCAGCAGACGTGTTACAAGTTGTTCCAACAATTTGTTATCGTCCTGCAATTCAACAATTTGTCAACAAGTTGTGAGCGACAATCTTGTAGCAACTTGATAAAATAACAGCAATGTTACAACTTGTTGACAAGCTTGCTACAAGCCTGTTGCAAACGCATCATGTTGTGAGATTTTTACGTGTGTAGGCGGACTGCGGAGTGGCGTCTGAAGAAAATTGTTATTGGGGTCTGGGGGCATGCTTCCCCCAGAAAAATTTTTGCCGAAGTCTCGGAGAGCATTTCCCATGTTTCCTGTGCGGAATGTTTCGCAAAGTTGTGAATTTTTGGCATTTAAAAATTCAAGATTTTGTATGAAGTTTACAAGTATCGAATCACAAGTATGAATGAACTGGTTTTGTTCCTATTGATATATACGCAATATCAATATATCAATGTAACAACGAACTGTTACAGAGTATTAATATCATAGCGTGGACGCCGTCCTGCAATTCAACAATTTCTCAACAAGTTGTGAGTGACAACCTTGTATAGCAACTTGATAAAATAACAGCACTGTTACAACTTGTTGACAAGCTTGCTACAAGCCTGTTGCGAACACATCTTTTTGACAAGTGGTGAGATTTTTACACGTGTAGACGCATAATGCATCTTGTGCTCGTGTTTGTACTGAGCCTGAGGACGCATAACTAAGTTATCTGAAAGAAAATCCTTCGGTCCCTTCGTACAAACTCTCCTGACGAAAGGGTCGTTCACTCGTTGCTGGAGAGAACTACATCAGGGCGCTTAAGGGCCCTGAAACGGAATTCGTGATCAACTACCAAAAGGGAATATAGTTTATTGTCGAAGAAATTCTATTGTTTATTGTATTGTTAATATTTCTATTATATTGTTCTATTGTATAATCATACATACTGTTGACGTATTTCTTCGGAGTTTCCAATAACTCTTCTGGTACCAAAGGGTCATCTTGAGAATTTACAAGTAACATAGGAATCTCAACCTAAAATAACAGTTTCGAAGAAACAGAAATAAGCGTACGAATAGGGACAATCATTAAATTCATCGACATTTATATGAGAATGGGCACATTACTTTGTCAATATAATATGAGCTACTGCTGTACTTGTAGTAATCATCCACACTTTGATATCCCGCCATTTTTCTAAAATAAGAAGGTTGTAGAGTTAGAGTACTTGGATATAGTTGTAAATGTACACAGATATATATAGTTACATGAAGATGTATTTTACTATAAATACTAGCATATAATTACAAAATACTGTAAACCCAGACCTATCATAACTACCTGCCAAAATGTTCATCAATTTCTTTAAGCGAAGTTGCCATCAAAACTTTGTTTCTCTTAAACTCTTGATAAGGTGTGCTTGAACATCCTCCTAACAGTTCTTGAGCATGTCGTTTAATGACCGACTTCACTTTTTGTGTAATCAACCAGTTATATCCACGACGTAATCCATCCCATTCTTCCATTGCTGGACATGCTCTAGAATTGAAGGTCATTGTGGTTGAAACATCTGCCTATTGTATCGCATTGTGGCCGGCCTAAGTGCCTAAGTAATGAAGATGTATTTATTGTGTACATTACACAAAATAGAAGTATTGTTCTCGAACTCGAAGAATATTCCATTTTGAACAATAGCCATTGTTCTAGAACAATATAAGGATGGCTTTCACACAATAAAAGCATTGTTCTCACACAATAAAAGCATTGTTCTTCACACAATAAAAGCATTGTTCTCATACTCAATAAAAGCATTCTTTTCACACAATAAAGCATTGTTCTAGAGCGGACATTGAGCAGATTGTACGGTACTTACTTCAAAATATCATAGCCTTGACAGAGAGAGATTGCACAAATGAAATTTCTCTGATGTTCAGGATTTTCTCCCAAATATTTGACCAGTATATTACCTCCCAAGGAAAAACCTACGCCCAGTAGCTTGGTATTGGGATAATTTTCCGTCGTGTATCTAACCATTGCATCTAACTCAGTTGTACTGCCTGTAGAAACAAAAAATTAAAAAATTGGTATACTTGTGTTTCTAGATAAGACAAAAACTGTACGAATAGACCTTTCCCCTTATGAGTGAAATTTTGATCTAGATGCGCCTGGACAAAAATTTCATCACAGCTTGAAAGAGCATCACAAAATTAGTAATATTCCGATGTTTCGTTGCGAAATGTTGTAAAATGCGGATAATATAGCCTTGCGAAGTTTGCCGTTTTTCAGTCATTTTGCATTACAAACGGGAAATTGATAATCCGATGATGAAACTGATTATCAATTTCCCATTTGTAATACAAAATGACTGAAAAACGGCAAACTTCGCAAGGCTGAATTACTCTCTGCATTTTACAACATCTCGCAACGAAACTTCGGAATATTACTAATTTTGTGATGCTCTTTCAAGCTGTGATGAAATTTTTGTCCAGACTTGTCTACATCAAAATTTCACTCAAAAGGGGAAAGGTCTATTCCCATGAGAACAATCTCGTTTTCTATATAATCGATACTACTCTCTATTAGCATTAAGATACCAATTCAGTTATATAGTTATATAAGTTGAAATTAAACCTAGCCCATGCATGTGACAAAAAAGAGGAATATACACACGCAAAAATCTCGCATCTTGTAGCAAGTCTGCCAATAAGCGGTCAACAAGTTGTGTTTGCACTGCTTGTCCCAAGTTGTCAACAAGTTTGGAACAAGCTGTTAACAACTTGTAACAATTAAGCTTGATGGTATTATCAGACTCGTTGCAAGGTTGTTCCAACAGGTCTGATACAGTTATGATAAGTAACAATATTGTTACAACCTTGTGTCATCAACTTTGTAAGGTTCTTGTTATATTTAATTATGAATGTATCAGACTTGTTAGAACAACTTTGTAACAAGTATCGTATACTAGTAATGCCATCAAGCTTCTTACATGTCGCTACCAGCACGTTCCAAACTTGTTACAACAACTACGTGGACCTAGCCATTCCAAGAAAAACACGAAGGCCACACAAAAGATGGAAAGATAAAGTAAACGAGGTCATAAAACACAGGAAGATGACACGTATTTAGAAACACAGAAGATGAGGGTACTTTTATGGTCACCAGAATGGAAAAAAACTTAGCATGTACACGTGTGAAATTAGAGAATTATTGCGCAAATAAAAATACATGAATCATGTTTATTTATACTGAATTCAAGTGGTCAGTTTCAGGCAAAGAGCTTGCCTTTGTACAAGTTTGACAAAACTATTTGGTTCCTGTATAACGTTTAAGTACTAGATAAAACATGAGCAGCCGATCTGTATCTGATATACAAACTCGAACCGAAGGCGAGAGTTTGAATATCAGATACAGATCGGATGCGAATGTTTTATCGTACTTAAAAAGTGACCCATCTTATGAGTTCATTGGTGAAGTAATTTTAAAAATAAACATTGTCTAAGCCGAGAAAATCAAAGCTGAGGTTTATGTAAATCAGGAACTTTGGGAACGTTATTTCAAGTCCTGCAAAGAGAACTTTGACATTTCAAGCAAAGCCAAAGGCCCTTTCTGATAAACATATATGTCCAGCATTTCACTTGCAATAGAAAGGCAACTAACCATATTTGAGAAAGGCAACTAACCATATGTGAAAATTCTTTTTGAAGTCAATTTCACTCCAGGCAGCACCCCAAGGTGATTCAGGACGACAACGCGACATCCCAGTTTGGTCGCATATTTACAAAGTAACAAAACATAAGCTCCACTGCTATCATTGGCTATTCCAGGAACCACGACAATTGTGTAGTCACCTGTTAACTACAACATCAGAAGCACAGCTTTAGATCAGTGAACCTCCATACACAATGCTTTACGCTCAAATTTAGTTTAGTTTAATGTGCTAAACAGGTATATAATCCAGTATAGACAAAGATTTTGAAGGTGAGTTGAAATGTGTACCCTTTCAATTTTGGCTGCTGCCTCTAGAATTTGGAGGATCGATCAGTTTTGGGGGCCTAAACAAATTTCCCACTTGGCCCACCTCTTTCAGCCAACCTATGACTGGGGTCGACATCGTTGGTGCCTTACCCCAGGAGGGGGGGAGGTGAAAATTAAGTGGGTTTCATATAAAGATTAACATGAATGAATGAATGAAAAACTTTATTTCAAGAGGGTAGCACATAATAGTGAATTCCCTCTAACAACCCTGTGGCCCTCAAACCTGTGGCCCTGTGGTCCACATAACGATGGGTAATCAAGAAATTTGGTATAGTTACCAAAAATGGGCATGGTTTGATTGTGGCTCGACCGAACATCAACTCACACTTATCCATTATTAACCTTTATTATTTTATTCTGTCTAACACAAGACATTTGCTCATCAAGGGGAAAGTGCTTCAATCCACTCAATTGGTTAACCCATTGAGTGACAGCACTCTCCCCCTGAGGAGTAAAATGGTCTGGTGTTAGACAGAATGAAATAATAAAGTGGGGTGCATCTGGCTGCATTCCCACTTACTGTCATCCCAATTGAAGTGTTGCTCAAATATTGATTCAATACTTTACCTCGGGCTGACCAATTCATTTGATCAAGTTCCTTGAGAAATTCATGCACTTCCTGTGAAAGAGCCAATTCCAAGTATTTGATCATTTCTGGTCACTTCCTTTCTATTTATGATTGGTTAGTTGCACAAACAACAGAGGTGATTGGTGCATTCAAACTATTTGGCAGGAAGTTTACAATTATACTAGGAAGTGTATGAATATCTCAAGGAACTTGATGAAATGAATTGGTCAGCCCAAGGTAATGTATCGAATCAATATTTGAGCAACACTTCAATTGGAACGACAGTAAAGGGTTAACAGGGTGCATCCATGGGCAGATAGTCTGATTAACCCATTGAGTGGGAGCACTCTCCCCCTAATGAGTAAAATCGTCTGGCATTAGACAGAGTAAAATAATAAAGTGGGGCGCATTGCCACTTAAAGGGTTAATAATAGTAAGGGTAATATAATTACTTTATTAGTTGGGCCATTAATTTAATTAGAAAAGGAAATTGGAAACCTTTTGCACCGCCTCAATCCCCTCCCAATGGCCAAGGCTGGGACCACAGCCCCTACCCCAATTTTCTCACCAAATTACCACAACTCTCAGATGTCAACAACAACTGCAGTTATCTCTGTTTCCCTACCTCACTTTTTTCATCTGGACATGGTTCAAAAATATCAAATATGACAGTGGAATTATCCTCCAGTTTAACACTATGCTGCCGTGTTGCCCTGCATTCAATCTTAGGACTGAGTTTGGAAAATACAAATGTGTGCAAATGGCCATTTTTACCCCATAATAATGGGGGTACATATCTAAAAATATAGAAAAAAAATTTCACAACATTTCTGGCTGTTTGCAAGGGTTAACCCACAATTGCTTTCGGGTGAATATCGCTGTCTGGCCTTGGTACAGGTATATACACCATCCTGTATCCTTGAAAAACTTGTAGCTGAATTCCAAACTGTTAAGCAAGGGTGGGTTGACTACAAAATTTTTGTAGTTCGCTATAACTACAGCTACTTCAAAAATATGTAGTCAGCTACAACTACTGCTACTTTTGAACAAAAGTAGTTCGCTACTGACTACAGCTACTGCTTAAAAAATGTAGCGAACTATTTCGCTACGCTATATTTTTTAGTTTTACTGTATTTGGAGCATCTACTTACTCAGGCTGTAATGTAACCTATAACAAATCTACTTACGAGTAGCAACAGTAAGCACAAAGCAACATTTTTGTAAGCACTACAGTGTTCAGGAGTGCAAATTGACTATTGAGTATTGATAGTTTTAAGCAAACCGTGTCTCAATATCATGCTATTCTATCAAGTTGCTAACAATTTTAAAAAGTAGCGAATAGCGATTCGCTGTTTGAAAAGTAGTCAACTACTTGGCTACTTTTAGGCAAAATGTAGTTCACTATAACTACAACTACTGTTTTGAAAAAGTAGTCAAAAACTACTGGCTACTTGAAAATTGTAGTTCGCTACAGTAGCGAACTACAACTACTTCGCTACTACCCGCCCTTGCTGTTAAGTTTGCCAAATATGCTCGTCAAAGATCAATCTTCCGCTTGTAGTTTTGCCCCAGACTGGAAAGTTTGGAAATTGCGCGCCGGACATTTCGAAAATTTAATAGTAAATATATAAAAAGCATCAAAATTGCGCGGCGGAGATATCCGCCGCGCGATACAAACTTTCCACACTGGGTTTTGCCATATCCTATACGCACAAGGGTCATTGCGTTTATATGGAAAATTCCTAGCCTGGTCACCCAAGATCTTGTTTTGTCGGGCCAGCGAATGCTCCCATATAAATGCAAAAGGAAATTGAGTGGGATCTCGGCTAAAGCGCGCCAGCCCATGTACCCGGGCTGGCTGGTTCGCCGCATATAAACAGCTCCTTACATTGAACCTTTGTGTACTTATTTTTAGCAATCAGAAATTTATACCTAGCTGCATAGCTGTATTTGCATTATTTTATTTTCTATTCTCGCAATCCACAAACTGTAAATACCGCTTTTATGTGTTGTTTTATATACAACATTATTACATTTATATAAGTTACACTTTATAACAGCCAACTCTGTAATCAGAAAAATCAATACACATGCAAATAAACTGTTTATGCATCCTGATTTCTCTCCTCACCTTTGTTGCAAAATTGGACATAAGTTGACGATTTGAGTAACAAGACGATCCCCTCTTCCGGCCCTTCGAAAAAACAACTTTGGGGCTCTTGCCGGCTCGACTACATTCAAGAACTTTAAAATGACATAAAGTACAACTAATGCCAAGAGTAATAACGCAGGCAAATCGCTCATATTCAAGTCATTTATACCATATAAAGCAAAAAGACAGTAAACTGTAAACAGCGAATATAGTAACAATGAAAGATCATTTGGTTAATAATTAATGACACTATAAAATATTGTTTATACGGGAAGTGAAAAGTGAAATATAAAACTATGATATATGCTGTTGTTAATAAGGTGTGGGCGTGGCTCAACGGGGCAACCGGGGGTTAACTAAAGCCCTTTTCCAAAGCAGGGGGGGGGCTTCAAACTTAGCAGAAAATCAACATAATATAAATATAAACTCTTTTAATTTTACAGTAAAAGAGCAATTAGAATTTCTGGAACAATGCTTTATATGGTGTAGTCTCCTACGCAGCCTGTTCGCGGGTCCGAGGTTTTATGGTGCGACTGAAAAAATCTTCCACAAAGGCGGATTAGACTACACAAATTTTGCCTAAAACTGTCACATGCAACCTGCTTGTCACTGACAGCTTACAACTTGAGTTGTACTGTGTAAATCAAGCATACAACTCGCTTAGGGCCATTCCATTTAATGTACACCCCCCCCCCCCCTATGGATGAGTTCAATAAAATTTGAACCCCTAAGAAAAAAAAATCAAAGTGCCGACACAAACACCCCCCTTACCCCTCAGAAAAAAACGCAAAGATCAAAGGATGCCGATGCACACAGCCCCTCGGAAACGGCTTTTTCAACCCCCCTCCTCAGAAAGTCTCGTCCATAGGGGGGGTGGGGGTGTATTACTGTAAATGGAATGGCCCTTAGATTGTCGTATACATAGCAAAAAACGCCATGCTGTTGAAAACAGGCTTGAACAACGTTTTGCTGCCCACATTGTTCACAGTTGTCAACAATATTGAACAATATTGTTACACCCGATTCAAGCTCAACAATATTGTTCAATGTTGTTGACAGCTTTGAACAATGTGGGCAGCAAAACATTGTTCAAGCCTGTTTTCAACAACATTGTTACAGGCTGGCGTTTTTTGCCGTGTAGGTGAGTTGTGTGCTTGATTTACACAGAACAACTTGATGTAAGCAGGTTGCATGCGAGAGTTTTAGGCAAAAGTTGTGTGTCTACACTGTGACGTATTTAAGTACATCAAAATCAGGGATGCCGGAACCACGGGTGCAGTGGGTGCAAGTGCACCCCTTGCCTTTGCATTTTCAACTTTGTGGGTGCAGTGCGGGTGCAGACTATGGGTGTAACGGTTGCACAAAACTTTTACAACAGACAGAATTAAATGTCGTTCGAGGATGTGTGTGGGGGTGTTCCACCCCCCCTCCCCCCTCCCGGTCGTCAGGAATTCGGTAAAATTGTTATCCATTTGGCGAAAGGTGAAACGGAAAGCACTACTTATGGAATTTTTGGCGAGAAATTACGGAGGAATTGTGCCTAAATAATTGCTCATATCTCGTCCTGGCAAAGCGGGATCATATAAACAGCCCCTTATTCAGCGAATTTTGCATGCTGCCTTTGATCCCTTGGGGGTGAGGCAGCATTTTCCTTGCGATAGTAACTTCTAGTTATAGATTTGTTGACAACGTTCAAAACAAAACGAACTGGTAGACTGGGCAAAGTTAATAATTTTATACTCTTCTTAGTCAACCTCGTACCCAGGGCTTCTGCGCTTATTGCTCTCAGCAATAAGCGCAGAAGCCCTGGGTACGAGGTTGCTTCTTAGTCTACAATCTACAAAAATATATTTTCATATTTTTCGAATTCTATACATATTTTTGCAAGCCGCGCGGCACGCACACGTGTGGGACCTGAGGCAAGTTGTCACCATGGTAACAATTCGCCATATTGTTTTATTTATTTATGTTCATTTTTGTAGAAGAAGGCTAAAATGCCTGCAACGGATGAGCCTATTTATTGCTCGCAACAGATCAATATTCCGCCGGAATTACCTGATATCTTAAAGCAGTTTACCAAGGCAGCTATCAGGACACAACCTAACGATGTTTTAGAGTGGTCTGCTGCGTAAGTTGTCCGTCTTTTATGAAAACAAGATTGAAGATTGTTCGACTGGGAAAAAATGTCTTTAATTTGTTGTGTAAATAGTAAAATAGAGAGCTTTAAGCCTGATTCACCACTAGCAATTCTGTTGGTAATTTTTCTCCTCGTGGCAAATGTGATCAAATGAATGACGTGTAAAAAACTTCGAATTGTTTACTTCTGAGTTCTGAAAAAGTAACTCAGTTCTGACAGTCTATACTTTTGTGTGCTAGTTCACTCATTTGCATTTGCAACACAAATCGCCGACAAAATTTCTAGTGTGAACCAGGCTTACTGTAAACAAGTGATGTTTTGGACAACACAGGCACCAACCGGAAGTCAATCGAGTGATGGGAACAGCCATTCTTGTTCGAAATCAAGAACCGCAGTCAATGATTTTAAACACCTGTCACCGCTTGCCATGCATAATGGCTCGATTTATTTCTGGTTGGCATGTGTGTTGTCAAAAATCTCACTCGAAACAAAACATTTGATGAAACATCCTGGGCGCAATGTTAGTAGTTTATTGGCTAACGTAAAGTTTACATAAAATTTCAGGTATTTTGAAGCATTGTCCAAAGGGGAACCTTTGCCAGTAAAAGATCGTCTGGAGGTTCCTGTCGGCTCTGCTCTAGAAAGACCAGTGAGCAAGGGTTTTCTAGAAGTACTACACAAGCAGGTATATGCGCATGCCCGTCTTATTTTGTGCTCAATGAATGCCACATTATCATGCACTGACAAAGTGGTTTCATTTGTTATTTTTAATATTACAGCTTGGTTCAAAGCCGATAATTGAACAATCGTCACTGCAAGAGAAGTGGAAACATTTATCGTTACCAGATGACAGATTGTATGAGATCCTTAGGTATACTGAAATGGGTCATTCCAGAAAACATCCATATCCCCCGCGGAGGAAATTGGAAGTTAACCCCCCTACCTACACTTACTATTATCAGAAACAAATTTTTCTTCCCTCCCCCTCCAGATGGCAGAAATTTCCTCTGTGGGGGGGGGGGGTCTTTTATGGAACAGCCTAATATTGATTGTTAACTAGGGTTAAGACATCAATGATATCATATCACTAATATGTATGAGGCTTTATCATATATTATGAGGGTTTATATTATATGTATTGTACATATTTATTGAGTTTGTGTTTCATATTTTTTTAGACTGGGTAGTTTTGCAGAAGAAATAACATGGGTACATTTCCTCTCACTTGCAGCAGTGACGATAAGTGAGGTATGAAATCATATAGCCCATGCTGTCCAGAGAATGCCCCATTAGATTCAATATATTATTTCCAAGTAACCACAAATTGAAATTCTGAAATTCTCTAGAACCTAACTGAGGCAATGAAAACAGTCTGTGAAATTCTTACAACAGACTTGGAAGGAGGGCCATCAAGGATCGACTTTAAAGTTTTCAAAGAATTATACACATATCTTGCCATGATTGATGGAGAAATACCAACAGAGCATGTAAATAATGTCTTAGAACATCTACAATATGATGTGTAAGTTTTGCAAAAAAAAAGTTTCTATTTTCAAGCTTGCTAGCTAGCTAGCTTGAAGCTTATTTCAAGATGTTTTTTTATTAATTAATTGACTTTTATGTAGGCTAGTTAAATAGTTAGTCGTTAAGACTAGTAATAGATCCAGCTTGATCAGCTAGAGCCATGTTCAAGGGTATGACTATATAGGTATAGATATAAGGATACATTATGACAGGGAAGCCTACAGAAATGTTCTGAGAGAGGAATCCCTAGACAAGGTTCAATTCTGAGCTGGTGGTTGCCTAGTATAGGTGGCCAGGGAGTCCACCCCCCCTCTTCAAACTGTATATATCCTTAATGTCCTCAATCCTCAGTAAATCCATTCCTGATTTACAGCACACATGCAAATTTAAGTTATGTATTGTTTTGCTCCTTTTTTAGAGAAAAGCAGAATGGTTTGATTTCCTCACAGCATTTTATGCACGAATCATGCCCACCACTAGCACCACTGATGTAATGAGGCAAAGTTACCACAGTGTCCGACATCATCTCTTGTGCCGACCAACTCTCATCATTTTACTTTTGTTGTGTTGATATGTTTATTAAGTAAATGAAAATGTAAATACATATACCTCAGTGTATCAAAATTTGCTAGCTGTCTATAAACAGCTTTTATTTAAAAAATTACACACTTTTGTTGCAGAACAAAGTTAAAAATATTTTTACTTTAATTAATCGATTCTTAAAAACCTACAAAGAACTTATAATTGATTCTTGTTGGATGAGTATTGTACTATATCCCCCTTCACAGCATTCATCAGTTCAGGTCAGGTTATTATTACATAAAACTAACCAAAAGCCCATACTTTTGCTAGGGTGATTTTTTACATTCTACCTCCCCCCCCCCCTGCCAAAAATAGCAGCTCCTGAAAGTATTAAATGACCTCTGTTTTCCAAGTGTTACTTAAAGCTAAGTGTAAGGGCCTATTACTTTCACATTTTAGGTACTTGACATTTCTATAATTATGATATCACAATTTTGGACTAATTCTACACTTTTCAATGATGGCTCAGGGTCTTAATTAGAATTAGCTGTTTGATTATTACACACTCGTTGATTTCTTCATTTCTGTTTCAAGAGTACTGATGAATACATGCGGAAACTGCAAGCTGAGTTCGTTCGCTGCAGACTCCGAAACTTTTCCGCACCGGAACAATCCTGGGAAAAGATAATCACATAAAAACTTATTTTAGAAAATAATATGGGAATCAGGAAAGCATTATTCAATATGAATTAATGAATATACCTAAATGTTTAAGTTTTGAACAACCATTAAGAATGTTTCTAGCACCATCTTCAGTAACACCTTGACACCAGCTCACATCCAGACGTTCGAGACTTCGACAATGTGCACTTAATTGGAAAAGACCTAATAAAACAAAAAAACTATCTTTGAAGGCCCATAATTTCCACTCGAGAAAATTTTACACCGACAGAAAATTTTCCAAAAATATTGTTAAAGGTTGAAAATTTGTGTTAGCCAATCACATTTTACAAAATTTTCTTTTGGCGGAAAATTTTCCTGTGTGGAAATGGGCCCTGATAATTGTAACTGCTACACTTTCGAATTTTTGAAATATGGTATTGTCACAATCTGAAGCAAAGTCAGTCCATCATGAGTCACAGTCAGAAACAGACAGCCCACCTTTAGAATTATAACCTTTGGTTTAACCTTAGCATATCATGTCACAGGTTATAGTGCTGTGATCATTTCCAAGTTTTCCAGGCCCTGTTAATTAAACAGCTGCCAGGATCTGACTATTCCGGCCCCACTCTTGTCGTTCTTGCAATCATGACCCTTCAATGTTGAATCACATGACCTTGATATCAGAACACCTGTCATATACTATTTGCATATGCATGTAGAGATATGCTTAATTGGGACAATTCATTAAATTAAACTATGTATGATTAACCCATTAAGTGCCAGCGCTCTCCCCTTGACAAGTAAAATCATCTGGCATTAGACAGAGTAAACTGATAAGTAGGGTACCCCAATGGGTTAAACATAATTTGTTGTATAAAGTGTAAATGTATGCCCAATACCTTCATCTGTAATTTTACTATTGATCAAGAACAAATGCTTCATTTTCTTAAAATATTTTGCAATCTCTGTCACAGAAACATCAGTCAGCTTATAGCAAAGGCCAAGATTCAATGTTTCAACTTCAGTTAACGACATAACCAAATTATGAACATGATCATCATCTAACTCCATTCCACGTAAATCTAGATACACTATCTGTGTACCATTGTACGCAATGTGGCTAGCACTCTGCTCTTTAAGTTCACAAAATGGCAAGCGCAAAGTCTCTAACTGCCGACAACCTTGCAACAATGCTCGGACACCTTGGTCAGTTATATGGATGACGCTCATTGCGGATATGTATTTCAACATTGTGGAATGCCTGCCAAGATGTACAAGTGTTTCACTTGTCAAATTTGCACATTGGTCTATTGTTATTTCCTCGAGGTCTGGGCATCCTTCGCAAACCTACATACAAAAAACACAAGGAATATTACAGACATATTACCGCTTGCATTCATTCGCATTACCCTATGCCAGAGTTTGTCGGTTAACCGAGTCAAATGTCCGAGTCATTGTTTAATCAATGGTCTTTGCAGTTCAATGAATTAGTACCCTAATCCTAACGAGTAAATCCATTTACTGAGTCAAATCTGAGTCCGAGTCAGTCCCGAGTGAAGAAAATTCACAGTCGAATAGGGTTAGGAGTAGGTTTAGGGTTAGGGTACTAAGTCATTTTATCGACAAAGACATGCAGTTAAATAGTGACTTGGACATTTGACTCGAACTCGGATTTGAGTCAGTCAGTAACCGACAAACTCCGAAATTAAATAAAATTCACAGTTGAATAGGGTTAGGGTAAGTTAGGAGTGGGATTATGGTTAGGATTAGAGTTTGTCGGTTAACCGAGTCAAATCCGAGTCCGAGTCAAATGTTCGAGTCATTGTTCAATCAATGGTCTTTGCAGTTCAATGACTTAGTACCATAATCCTAACCATAATTGCATTCCTAACTTACCCTAACCCTATTCAACTGTGAATTTTATTTAATTTCGGAGTTTGTCGGTTACTGACTGACTTAAATCCGAGTTTGAGTCAAATGTCCGAGTCACTATTTAATTGTCTTTGTTGATAAAATGACTTAGTACCCTAAACCTACTCCTAACCCTATTCGACTGTGAATTTTCTTCACTTTCGTCCGTTTTTTACACGACTCGGGCATTTGACTCGGGCTCGGGATTGACTCGGACTCGGATTTGACTCGGTAAATGGATTTACTCCCCTATGCCAATATAAAAAGTTGTTTCCAAGTGTTGCAACCAACATTGCGATTGGACAACTTTACGTTTCACACGTCAAAATAGTGGTGACATGGGGGCGAAACTTTCTGTTTTGCAACGGTCATTTTCTGTAAATAGGATATCCACCTTCAATTTGTAAAGTTGTCCAAATAGGATACTGTACCTTCAATTTGTTGGTTGCAAAACTCAGAAACAACTTTTTACCTAGGGTGGGGTAGAGAATCGCAAATTGCCAGCCAGTATTTGTATGTGCAGTTCATGAGTAGTTCTATATTTACTTCTCGGACAGCATACTACCTTCTTTATGCCTTCGTCAGTAAAATTGAAAGATAGCGTAATATCCAATTTTCTTATAAAACGACAACACTCCCCCAGTGCTACCATCACCTCATCTGATAATCCACGGCAATTAGCAATAGTACATTCCACCAATGACGGACACTGTCTTAATGCACGGCTAACACCTAAGTCACTTAATGTGTATACATCGATCAACTGTTGTATCTTCAATTCTACCACATTATTACTGTAAGACGTCAGCCGGATTAAGTCATCATCCGAAATAGTTTCGTATTTGACGAGATCTAGGTTTCGCCATAAACTCGGGTCCTGACAAGCTCTACGCCAACGTTTATTCACCAAGCAAAAACGACACAAGTCATATATCCTTAAAAACTTCAAAACAGTCAAGAATGCCACCCAAGGAAGTCTTGAGAAATCAAACAATCCACTTTCATGATTATTTATATGCGTCTTTTCATGATTTTCTGCTGAAAATTGTGAAACAATTCTGTCTTCTTGCATATTTAAATTAAAAATA
>CACRXK020003332.1:0-36901 GCA_902702795.2 Paramuricea clavata | reverse complement strand
CTTCGCAAGGCGTGCCGCCTCACGTTCTGTTTCAAGTCGTGCCAACTCAAAACTTCAGCATGTATAGAGTCGTTTCAAAATCCTATATATTATCATCATCTTTCACTTCAACTGTTATTATACAGCATCAAAATCCATGCCGATTAGTATGGTCGTAGAGAACAGAGAAAGATAACACTTAGCAAAAAGATTTAAAATTGAAAAATATTATCTATTTTATGTTAATTTTATTAATTCTTATTATATACTATTATAAAAATTCCTCTAACTCCCGGGGGTTCTAAGCTATACTATACTGTAGATACTTAAAGTGAACGTCTGATTTTAAACTTTTTCCCATATGTGGGCAGTTCCAGAGTTGATCTTTTGGACTTCATGAATGTTGGGTTTTTAGGAAATCACTTAATTAATTATTATCAATATCCCTGGATTAATTTTATTAATATTTTTTTTATTTGCAGACAGTAAATGATAAACTTAAAATATATAACCTTGTCTAAACACCGGATTTATATTTTTGGACTCTTTTCCTCATTTAATTAATCCACACTTTTTTCCATATATATACATGGGGATCAATCTTTAATAGTTATATACTATAATCTACAACAATCTGTATAATGGTTATAATTCCGGATAAGTGGTATATTTCTCGCAGTTCTCTCCAACGTGTTGAAAAACTTTAATACATCTAAAGGGTTTTTGAATGGTATTTCTGTTGAACTATCTCGAAATCATGCATTTTTGTTGACGTATCGACACATAACAAGGATTGTCACCTTCGCAAGGCGTGCCGCCTCACGCTCTGTTTCAGGTCGTGCCAACCCAAAAATTCAGCATGGCAACAAAACTTGATGTACGCCAGTCAACATACATGCATATTTAATATATAAGATTGCTAAAATTTCTCTATACTTCGCAAGGCGGCACGCCTCACGTTCTGTTTCAAGTCGTGCCAACTCAAAACTTCAGCATGTATAGAGACATTTCAAAATCCTATATATTATCATCATCTTTCACTTCAACTGTTATTATACAGCATCAAAATCCATGCTGATTAGTATGGTTGTAGAGAACAGAGAAAGATAACACTTAGTAAAAAGGTTTAAAATTGAAAAATATTATCTATGTTATGTTAATTTTATTAATTCTTATTATATACTATTATAAAAATTCCTCTAACTCCCGGGGGTTCTAAGCTATACTATACAGTAGATACTTAAAGTGAATGTGTGATTTTAAACTCTTTCCCATATGTGGGCAGTTCCAGAGGTGATCTTTTGGACTTCATGAATGTTGGGTTTTTAGGGATTCACTAATTAGTCATTATTAATATTCCTGGATTAATTTTATTAATATTAATTTATTTGCAGACAGTAAATGATAATCTTAAAACATATACCTTATATAAACACCAGATTTTTATTTTTGGGACTCTTTTCCTCATTTAATATGTTTGTCTCTCTGTGTTTGTCTTGGGAAAACTTTCATCATTCCTGAAATTATATTGTATTTTTAGCTATAATTGTTGAACTTTAATGAGTTTGGGGCAGATAGAGAATGAAATTTGTTATATTGAGTCACTTTCCAGAGGGGAATTTGTCCACTAGCTATAGAAAATCCAGGGGACATATGCTTTGAAGCGAAGGTATTGAATCTATAATCTTTAATTAATTTGTAAGGTCGCAGACTCGCGGTGACAATTATGGTAGAATGCTTGCTTGCTTGAACCCAAAATGCACACATGCAACCGAATACAATATAAACGAAATTTACTTGGTATGACATGCAATCAACGAATTCTGTTGAAGTACTGTATATTGAAATATTGTTGACTTACGATTTTTTTAGTTTAATCGAGCCTATTTCTACATCTGGCTGAATCGTTAATAATCGATATAAAGGAAGTACTGTATAAAGCCGCTTTCTGCATAGATAGTACATGTATAAAATTATTGCAAAATATAGCAAGCAACATGTACAACGTTTTTTAGTGTGACCATGACCTTCAGGCAAGCACGCAACATATTTGGCATACCTAAACTAAAAGGCAAGCTCAAATTCCTTCGATACCCAGACAATACTGTACATATTACACAAAGAAGCCTTTGCACAACGACAACGTTTGCTTGTTGAATACGAGAAAGATTTCGTAACGTGTTTGACGCAAGCTTTGGTGTATACACTAGCTACTACAAGTATTAAATTATGTACCAGTGATAAAGGCGTGAAACAAATTTCCACTGATGCAAGTTGAAAGAGCGCCAAACGAGGCCGATTTACTTACATGCATTAATGTGTAGAATATACAGTATATCATCCAGCAATTTATATTTGCGCACCCTGTAAATAACGCAATAAACATACGATAATTAGTGTATTACGCGGCAGTTGGTTATAATTGCGTGAATGCGCACCAAGATATTTTGCAATTATATTTTATTTAGTTTGAACAAGAACGCAGACTGCAATTAATACATGGTATGTACTTTAATATAGATCCAATAATAGGAAGAGCAACATAAACAGTGGACAAAGTTAGACAACAGAACAAAATGGTTCTACGATTTAACGATTTAAGACATGACATCTTAGAGCCAAGTGTATGGGTAAACACGAATACATATTTATATTAAAAGCATAATTGAGCTTACCTTCTACAATCGTACTGAATCTTGATACAGTTCGTGTAACATAGCTTTTACTTTGACCTTTGAAGATATCCCAGACGCAAAGCGGAGAATGTTTATGTACTTCAGTACCGAACTGCTTCGAGCGAGATAGAGCACAATTATCAACCGTCTTTTAGTTTAGATCCATGTACTTTGCGCCAAAATTTCGCACCCTCTTATTGGTGTAAACTAGACACGTGGATAGGCATGTGCATGACATATTTTCAAATATCATGGTGCCTGGTACGGAAGGGTACGGATAAACTGGTGTCAAATTAAAACGCGAAATATGATTATAAAGCGTGGGAGTAAGGACGATATTAAACATAATTCAAACACTCGTAATTTATAAGTTTTTTGCAAATCATGTCAACCAAAATACGTGTATGTTACGTGAACTTGGTTTCATACCCATTGAAACAAAATATCTAATTAGTATACCCTACATACAAACACTAATGAGATGGCATGTAACGTATTATTTGAATTACAGCATACACTCTTAAACGTGCTTTAAATATTACACCCAATTAGCTATACTAAAGTCTACTATTTTAATTATGAAATAGTTTCATGAGCGAAAATTTATGAAAGCCATGATAACCAATGCCAACCTTGTCCATGAATACACGGAGCATTTTACGGAAACGTATGCAATAAATAGACGAGTAAATATATAAATACTGTATCCTAAACTTTGTATTACTGTGTGGTGGATGACAAAGTGGATGGGCTACATACCCCAGACAAGGATAGATTTACAGGGGGTGCCCACTCCCAAAGAGGGGTGAAAGGGGGATGCCAATTTTAATATCACACCCATTATTTCAATTCGGAAGGGCAATATCTTGTCACTAAATGTTACCACAATAATTCACCCTGGACCCTTCCAGCCCATTCCAGGGCAATGTTTCACCCATTCTACGGAACACTGTTGTTCATAGCTTCAAATGATTATGAACTTGGCCAACAGGTTGCACTCCAAATCATGACGATAGATCAATGAGCACACACATACCCTACCATCTGGCAGGCTCTATCCCTACCCCCAGATACCATGCATCATGTTTGTATGTACAGAATACTAGTTAGAATGATGTTTAGTTTCATCGGGTATGATTATGAAACCATTTCATGTAACATATTATGGTTGACATGATTTGCTAAAAAAACTTATGAATGAATTATGGTCATATGAATTATTTTCATGAAGTGAATTTGCCCTTGGAATTTAAAATTTAATAAATTAGAGAAAATCCTCACTGATTTCTTTCACCTTGGTAGACAACAGCTTACAGTAATTGAAACAAAATTGTAGGTTTTTAATTGTCGATTCAGAATAGATCGATTCTTTAACCAACTACAGGCATGTCCCAAGCTGGTACATATATTTTGTGCATTACAGTAGCCCTTGCTGATACATGTAGCCCTTGCTGATACATGTAGCCATCATTTCTATAAAGAAAATTTAAATATAAATTTAACACAAAATGGCTTTTTCTACTCCAGCCATAGATGTTTATGCTCCCAATACAATTAGGCAATCAGCTCTTGTCATTTATATTAGTGAAAACCATCTAACAAGTCTCTGCAGTTAAATGAACTTTTCTGAAGTGTCCAGTGCCATGGTAGGGAAAGCATTTCTTACCACATCTTTGTCATTAAGTCGACATGCATATTTTTGACCATGGCGAGTAAAATTGTCTGGTGATAGACAGGGTAAAATGATAGAGTAGGGTGCAAATACAACTTAATGGGATACTTTGTAGTCACATAGGCAGACAGGTCAATTAATTCATTGAGTGCCAGTGCTGTCTCCTTGACAAGTAAACTTGTCTGGTGCTAGACATTGCTAACTCAACCTCGTGTTTTAACAAGAACTATATTTTTAATATTCTGCATTTGTGCAAATAAACAAACTTATATACTTATAACTCCATGTAATGAAATGTAAATTGTATTCTATAAATATATTGGATTATTGGTCAACAGCAATATTAAATCAAAATTTAAATATTTTGGACAGTATTACTTGGACATTGTAAACATTCGGTTTATGTACCGTCTGACTGCCTGTCCTTCTTGATATAGCCTATTTTCTGTTGTATATTGACAATATTGTCGTATTTTCTTGACTCAATCGGTTGTCAAGAAATAATACTAACCTCTTTTAATAGCGCTTAAAGCAAGAGGGTATGACCAAATGAAACAAGAATACCAAATAGAAACCTTTTTGACAAGGCAAGATTAATTATATGGCCTAAACATTAGGAGTTGATATCGTGACAAGCGATTTACGGCTAGAACACGGCTTCATATAAACTGTCATTTGCCACTCTTAAGAATATTAAAACATGATTAAAGCAAAGCTTTAGTCGTTGAACTTAGGGTACAAAATGGCTCTTTAATTAACTTACCATGTAAAGCGTACTCTGATAAAGATTTCCTTCTCGGCGAACCATTCTACAATAAGCTCTTTGTGAAAATAGATTAAAATTGGCAATATTATACGACGCCATTTTGAAACATCGCGTGAACGGGAACTTTCAACAGAGTAAATATTACCCCGGCGAAATTTTACCCCGGATAAAAGAGCGCTTTACCCTTTTAAGGGGGTAAGTTTTACCCATCACGAGATTGGTGTAATTGTTACCCGAGATTGGTGTAATTGTTAACCATTGGTCAACCAATGGTGTAATTGTTACCCTAGATATAGGGTAATTTCTGCCCCATAGATTGTTACTCTCGCAGAGCGAGCAAATTTTGACCTTAACTGGGGTGAATTTTACCCTCTGAATTTTACTGTGTACTATGTATTTAACAGTTATTCTACGAACTCGAGTCGAATATGAGCTGATAGCCGATGAGGCGCGTAGCGCCGAATCGGCTATCGCTCATATTCGACGAGAGTGAGTGGAATAACCGTTTTATTATACATACATACATACATACATTATTGTGTTCCCTAAATAGGGATTTTCAACACTGATTTACAAAAAATAAATGTTGTTCTATTTACAAGTTTTAGAATCTAGAATTTAAATTAAGGTAAAAAGGTAAGACATTTGTATAAAGTTTAACAAGGTAAAATTATCTACTTATATATTTGTTCTAGCATGCTTCGCTTCAGTTCGTTTTTGAAAGTTTTTAGGGAGTCTAACTTTTTGTACTTTATGTCCAAATCATTCCAGAGTGTAACGCCTCTATAATGAAAGGACCTTTGACCTGCAGAAGTTTTGTACAATGGTATTTGCAGTGAGTCATGGCTACGTGTATCTCGTTGATGAATGGCAGAACGTTTTGTGAATAAATCGCTCAAATAATGTGGAGCAAGTTCATTGACACATTTGTACATCATAATAGCCTCTCTTAGTAGTAATTGTTCCTTTACTGGGAGCCAGTTAAGTTCGCGTAAGCCCGGCGAATATTAAAGTTTGGTTGTTTGTGATTGGTTAACCGCACTGGGTCACAAGTGGATTAACATTGGGGGCGGAGAAAATGACAGAAAGAGTGTAAACCTCGCCAAATCTTAAATCGTTGTTTGAAGAGAAAGCAAAATTACCCAATCTCCTCGACAAAAAAGAGTTTAACGACAGAGCGATTTATCCGATTCGTCCCAAACTTGACCACAATGTTAATCAATAATAAAGGAACAAAAGCGTGTTCGCGTTTTCGATTTAGTGCATTATTTTTCAATTTAGAAGCATCTCTTTAACCGCTTATACCCGCGCAAGATAAGTCAAGTTGTCTGCTTTATATCAAAGCGAATACAATAGCTGTCAAAAAATGCGAACACACTTTTCTTCTTTGGACATTTGACACGAGAAATATGATATTTTGGGAGCTCCTGAGTTAAATGGTCTGTCGTTAAATCTCGTGGCGCAAGAGATGCTATTTTTCAAAAGATGTCTCATTGCGACTACAGGTTGAAAGGTGGTGAATTTTGGTTAAAACAATAGCTTCTACAGTTAGTTATTATTGCATGTACCAAATTTGAGAAACCTAACTAAAAAATTAGCACGCAGTGATAATTTTTCTGAAACAGGGATCTATCTTATGATGTAACCTTAATTCACTGGCGGAAGCATATGCAATAGCTTCAACTTAACGTAAACCTTGATATTAAATCGTAAGCGCTAGCATAATCATCCACCTAAGCCTCATCAATTTTAAAAATTTTAACCGAAAATATTTAAACCCTTTTCATTCTGTGAAATAAAATAAAATAAGTTTTTAAAGCTAAATAATAAAATATTTTGTCTTTTAATTAATTGAAGGACTTTAAGAAGTTGTAACATTTTCACCGAAATTCATATGCCACCCCACTTTTTCCTTTCACGGGTGTAAATAGCCGAGTGGAATGAGTATATACCCTCGCCACTGGCTTTGCCCTATGAACCCCACGCGTGGTTCGAGGATTAACACGAAAATTTGTCGAGCTAATGGCCATAGGCCAAGGACAAATTGATTCAATTTTGATGAGAAATTAACAAAAGTTTATGTTCCTTGTCCGGCAGAGAAACTGGATGCGCAGTTAGTCCATCTGTTCATTGCATAATCTATGCATGACACTAACATTATGTATAATTTATGCATGATATTTTGATTTAATTATAGTTAGTATAATTGCATAGGTGATTATTGAAAATTCTCCACGCTGATTGGTTGCCGTTGAGGTGATTATTACGCGATAATCACCTAAGCGATTTTCAAAATGGCGGCCGAAGCCTTTTTGTCAATTAAATGACGAAGAAATGTGTATTTTCTTATTTTTTTCCAAATAATCACGTATGAAATTATACTAAAACAATTATTCACCTCAGGCTCGGTGATTATCGTGAATAAAAACCTCGACTTCGTCTCGGTTTTTATTCACCGATAATCACCTCGCCTTCGGCGAATAATTGTTAATTAATCTTAAATAGTTAATCTTAAACATAATCATTCACCTAACTCTAATCTATTTCAAAAATTTAATTTATAATTTTTAAACTTTGTTGAACAGTGTAATAGCGTAGCCTGCGTGCAGGCCCAAGGGAACTGATAGTGGGCCTGCAACCATCGCCCGGTATTTTGTAAAACGCCCCTTTTCATAACACGCCCCATTCGCGCGTCAATTGTCAAAAAAGAACCAATGACAGCACCCAAATATTAACAAACAAACTCGCGTTAAAATGTTGCGGGGTTTTCTCTGCTTATTCAGAACACTAATAAACAATGTGTAAATGGCTGCGTTTTAACTCCAAAAAAGCAAGCAACGCAGTCAGTAATTGCCAAATTTGCAAGTGCTCATTTTCAACTAAAATCGGAACAGGCAAATTAGGACGAATTTCAACAGAAAACCAGTCTCAAACTTCAAATCATGAGGGAAGTCGTGCGACCACATTAGGATTTATATTATGTGTGCTTCGCTGTCGCCATTGGCATTGTTATAAATAAATTGTCTCACTTATCAGATCGTGTGTGCAATTCTTGTTGGCGGCGGAAAGTACGAAATTTATTTCATTTATTTCATTTGGTAAAGAACTCTACAAAAGAAGAGAGCGTTCCGAGTCCAGATCGTTTCGTTTCAAACGGCAATTTAATACCGCCTTCTGTTTCGCTCTCTCAGCGAAGCCTTGTTAATCGCAAAGTGTTTCGAATAGGCTTACAGTCCTTACATGCAACTGCATCTCAACATCAACCAAAAGATAATTTTCTTGAGGAAGTGAGAACACATAACGTATCAACTGAAGTCTGTTTGAAATTAATGAAACTCAAGTAAAGGTTACTATAGTTTACCCCAGTCGTAATTTGCTATTCCAACACCTCACGACAAGCAATCCCCATTGGCATAACGGCAAAAACATGTCTTCCTTCAAGTAAACAATAAACAGTCTGTTCTTGTTCCATTTGTAATCGAAAAAAGTGATCAATTTTCAAATTTTAAGCTTATCGGGAGCCTTTGTCTATGCCTTTGTGATGAATCACTGTTCCCTTGGGCCTGCACGCTAGGTTAATTAATTACCGATCGCCTCAGCTAGCCAATGGGAATTTAGCCGGCGGTTCGGCCAGCGAATATCGAAAACATGGGGTGATGGTTGCAGGCCCACTATCAGTTCCCTTGGGCCTGCACGCAGGCTATGTAATAGCGAAGAGAATACCTCTAAATACTCTATTCTTTCCCATCGGGGATCAACCACACAATATATGACAACATATTGGGCAACAAGAACTTTCCCACGAGAATGTTAACCAACCAATGTTGGTAGCCGTGTTTTTTTCTTGAATCTCTAAAAACTTTGAAATAAAATACTTAAACTCTCTATACATTCGTTGAGTATAAAGTATAAGTATTTTTCTAGGAGGCGGGCATCTATTTATTATTAAATTTGACAGATGCATAATTATGCAATATAACATGACAATAATTCTTGAAGTGTGTTGCTCGCGTAGTGCCTGGCAAAGAGAATGCTTCGAACTCTTGGTGTGCAAGTCACATCATCGCCGCCATGTTGGATGAATTTGACAAAGTATTTCCTTTTTTGAAACAGTGCATGAGCTCTATACTATGATCTGGAGCAAGAACTTCAGTCATTCGGCTTATGAGAAAAGTGAACCCAAGATGGCGGAAATTGACTTCCAATAGCTATGAAGGTCGTAAACAGTTTTAATACCATTTATCTCCAGCTAATTTCAGCTTTTTTTCTTACGGACTGTATCGCTAAACAAGTTATCAGTTCATAAAACCATAGTGTTATTCTTTAAATTGATGTCAAAATATGAAATTTCGGCACACTCCTTGCCAGCTTCGAGTTAACCGCGAAGACAAAAACAATAGAAAGGGACTGGAACTGACGTCCAATAGCTCTAATTCAATTTCCGCCATCTTGGCTTCACTTTTTGGACACGAGTTCTCGCTCCAGATATATATGGCGCTCGATCACCGGTTTGAAATTCAAATTCTATCCAAGATGATCTTAATCCCTTGAAATTGGTTGCACTTGCAAACCACCAATAGGATGTTCTAAATCACTATCGTAAATGCTAGAATGATAGAATGTATTAATTTAATTTACGGCCCGAGTTACACGATACAGGATTCATGTACTTGGTACAACATGAACATATACGCCGCTCAGGAATAATGTCCTCTCATAAAATTTCCCCCATATGAGTCCAAATGCATTGACGTAATTATCATCGCAAAAGTTGGAAAGGAAGATAGTTCGTTTTACGATCTTGAAGAATTAACATCAACGAAGAAGTCAGTTCAGGATAAAAATATTAAAGCGTGATATATAATCTATATAACCTATAGCTATCAATGTGCGTATAACACACACAATCATTATATAACCTATCAATGTTTGTATAAGTATAATAAAGTTAATTAAACGTTGCCTATACACGTATTGGTGAACCTATAACTGGCAAAATGTAACCTGTATGGCACAGTACTCTTTATATACTCTCCCACGCCCTCGGGATCAACAATACAAAATATAGAGAAAATGTTCTACAATGCCAGATGTACGCAATAATTCAGTTAGTAAAGCGTCGTCGGAAAGCGTTTACTATCTTTATTCCTTCTCGACGCAGGACTGAATTTCTCCAGAAAAATATCAAACAGTTGAATGTCGAGTTTAAACAAGCAAACGTGGCTGCCCACAGAGTAAATAACAAAAATTGCCTCTCAGACAATAGCGTTTCTGATGCGAAACGTAAAGCTGCATATATAATGTACGGGCAGAAACAGCAGAAAAAACAGCCAACCGCCAAAGAAGATGTGCGAATACTTTTGAGATTTAAGATTCGTGTTTTCCTATTTTCATCCATCGACATTCCTGTAGTTGGAACAACCCTTTCGTCCTCGCGTTTTGACTTTGCGATTTTAAAAATTTTGTAATTTCCATAAATGAACAAAAACAGGAGGGATAAAACAATTACAGATGCGAAAATATCGCCAATTGTTTCCGAAACAAAAAATACCAAGACCCATAGTCCGACTACAATAACCGTCAAAAATGCCTGAAAAGATAGAAGCCTTGTTTTTGTGACTGATGCTTGATGGAAAAATGGACACGTTAGGGCTAGGAATCGTTCAACATTCAGCGTAAAAAGTGCAAACATCGAGGAACCACATACGACAAAAGATATGGATTGCATTGTGGCCTTGCGCACTTCACTAATGTCTTCTTGGGAAAAATAAATTGTAGCTACGATCAAGAATGGATGGGTGATGGTGACTACAGCCAGATCAAAACAAGATAATACAAGAATCATAAAGTAGCATTGTTTCTTTCGGAGTTGTGACGACCTCCATAGACTGATTATAACCACAGAATTTAGGAATATTCCTGCAACCATAAATATTATATTTATAATGTACAGAAATACAACGCTAATAATATAATCACTCTTTTGCATATTGAAAAGACTTGTCTTCGATGCACAATAACTGTGTTCTGTTCTTCCTATAATATATGGCCTTATATAGCTGCTGCATGGAATAATTTCGAAGACACTCATGTATCACATGTTGTTATATACGTATGTTTAAAGCTAAATAATACAATATTTTGTCGTTTTGAAGGACTTTAAGAAGTATAAGGCGTCTTTTTGAAGGGTTCTGTTCAATTTTTGAGCGAGAATTATATACATATATTTTAGACATGACCGGAAGTGTAACTGCGACCACGGTGTTGCCACGTGGCACACCACATTTTCCTTTTCCCGGGTGTAAATCGCCGTGCGGAATTAGTATACCTTCGCCCTATTAGCCCCACGCGTGGTTCGGGGATTAACACGAAAATTAATCGTCGAGCTAATGGCCATAGGCCAAGGACAAATTGATTAAACTTTCGTTCAATTTGGATGGGAAACTAACAAAAGTTTGCCTTGCTTTCCTGGGCAGGGTAAACTGAATCCATAATTAGTCCACTCTATCCATTGCATAATTTATGCACGACATTAATCATATGTATATGTATAATTTATGCACGTTCGAGGAGTGTCATGGTAGAGCCATTGAAGTATTGAACTATAAGTAAACTGGAAGGCTAACTCCTATGATGAAGACTTATGATTCGTTGAAGCCTGCGCGCGGGAAAATCAGCTTTCAAAAGGACTAAGGAGAGTTTCGAGGAGTGAAAAAAATTCGGTCAAAAGTTTGTTTTCGAGCAAAAATGTGCAAGAAATACACTTTTTCCATGGGAATACAACAATGATTAGGATTCAAACCAGGTTTTCCGATTAGTTCCAACTGTTTTACATCTCTCTGCACCAAAAACTAAGGAGTCTTGCGCGCTGTCTGGAAATTGTGACATATCTCTCTCGGGAACACTTCCTCCTATTAACATTGTATATTTGAATAATTCAGTTAGTAACGTGTCGTCGGAAAGCGTTTACTATCTTTATTCCTTCTCGACGCAGAACTGAATTTCTCCAGAAAAATATCACACAGTTGAATGTCGAGTTTAAAGAGGCAAACGTGCTTGACCACAGACTAAATAACAAAAATTGCCTCTCAGACAATAGCGTTTCTGATGCTAAACGTAAAACTGAATATATAATGTACGGGCAGAAACAACAGAAAAAACAGGCGACTGCCAAAGAACACGTAGAAATACTTTTGAGATTTAAGATTCGTGTTTTCCTATTTTCACACACCGACGTTGCTGTATTTGAAACAACCCTTTCGTCCTCGCGTGACTTCGCGATTTTAAACATTTTGTAATTTGAATAAATGATCAAGAACAGGAGAGATAAAACAATTACAGTTGCATAAATATCGGCAATTATCTCCGAAATAATAAAAAATACCAATTGCGGTGGAATTACGAATAGTATAACCGTCCAAAATGCCTGAAAACATATAAGTCTTGTTTTTGTGACTGATGCTTGATGGAAAAATGGACACGTGAGGGCTAGGAATCGTTCAACATTCAGCGTCAAAAGCGCAATTAACGAGGAACCATACACAACAAAAGATATGGATTTCCTTGTGTCCTCGCGTATCTTATTAATTTCTCCTTGAGAGAAATATATTGTAGATACGACCAAGAATGGTTGAGCGATCGTGACCACAGCCAGATCAAAACAAGATAATACAAGAATCATAAAGTAGCACAGTTTCTTTCGAAGTTGTGACGACCTCCACAGACTGATTATAACCACAGAATTGAGGAATATTCCCGCAACCAAAAAGATTAGATTTATAATGCACACAAATACGACGCTAAAAATATCACTTTTTGGCATATTGAAGACTTGTCATGCATGGATGCACATTACTGTCTGTTTCTTCTTATAATTGTATATTGCCGTATATATACATTCGATTTGAATATTTTAGAAGACACTCGTGTATCACCTGTTCTCATATACACATGCATGCATGTTTAAAGCAAAATAGTGACATATTTTGTCGTTGTGAAGGACTTTAGTAAGTGTAGAGCGTGGATGGTTTTCGTTAATGCAAATTTTGAGCGAAAATTGTATACGTATTTTAAACCTGACCGCGAGAGCAGGTTATTTATTTGTTTGTTTGTTTGTTTGTTTGTTTGTTTGTTTGTTTGTTTGTTTGTTTGTTTGTTTGTTTGTTTGTTTGTTTGTTTGTTTGTTTGTTTGTTTGTTTATTTGTTTATTTGGTTTGGTTTTTTGTTTTTTGGTGTTTTGGGGTTTGGTTTTTTTTTTTGTTTTTTTTTTCTTTGTTTATTTATTTGTTTGTTTATTAAAAATTACCCTATTAAAGAGGTATCTGTATTAAGCCTGGTTCACATTGATCGGCGATGTTCTACGGTCCATTGTCTGTGAGCAACGAAGAAGAAAATGAACAAAACATTTTATGCATCAATGACCACCGACAATGGGCATCGGCGATGTTTACGATCAATGTGAACCAGGCTTTAGAGAGGTGACCGTATTAGAATGGTGTCCGTAAGGAAAGGTTCAATTGTATATTTATAAATAATTGTATTTAATTCATTTAATGAGAACCTGAAATCCGTACCACTAAAAATAAATACCGTTATATAATGTACTGTTATATATTTATGTGCTTGTATATGTTACTTGTTATCGTAATATTAATTCGCTTATTCAAATTGTCACTTTCTAACCGTTCATGCATGTCTTCTTGTATCTTTGTGATGTATCCGTTAAGGAAATTAAAGCAATTAAACATATTGTATCATTTTAATGGTCCAGCATTCAACTGATCTTGTACATGCCTGAATCTTCCCTTTTTTCCAAGCAGTATATTCTGGTAAAACCTTTGCCGTATCAGTAACGCAAAACCACGCAAGGGGTTGTCTAATCTACATTATTACGTTATTTGTCTTTATTGACATCTTACAGTATATCGGCCTATTAATTTTGCAAAAACTCTATCTAATACGGTTTGAGAAATCTTGCTCACAGAATTGCAGCCCGAAAAGTTTGAAAAATTTTAAATGCAATTTTCACCCAAATAGACCTGTTTGAGTCATGCTGTCACTCTTAAATACCAGAAATGAAAAAAGTATACAAATTTTAGTGACTATATATTTTACTTCACTAGCGTGATAACAGAATACAAATTTTAGTGACTATATACACTACTTCACTAGCGTGATAACAGAAAACTTAACAAGGAATGCAAGGGAGTCTCCAAATTTTGTGTACTAATAAATTTTGACATGCTATTCACAGAGTGCTAACATCAAATTTTCGACTCAAAAAGCGTGATAAAGGTCTATTAAACCAAACCTTTACCGATTTATCTTTGGGCTTGGCCTACGCCACGGTCATTAGCCATGCCATTTATGAATAATCCTGGTATAACAGACAAACAAACACCCACGAACAAACAAACAATCAAAGCTGAGGTGAATTGAAAACATAAACATCTGGAAAAGCTAGAACTAATCATACAAGATTTGACACGAAACTTCTCTTGATTAATAATATATTCTCTCGACTTCCCTAGGTGCCAATAACAATCTTGCAGTAACCCTAGGGTTCGCGTCAGTGCAACGATTCCCATTGTGGAAGGTTCCAATCTACATATTATCACAAATGTTGGGAGGAATTATATCTGCTGCTTTTGTTTATGCCATATATCACGGTATGTACTGTATGAAATACGTCTCGATATATAACACCGAGCAGGGGGCATGATGACCAAGGGGACACCCCCCCCCCCGCGTTGTAACAACGAAAGCCTGGTAAAACTAGAATTTTAATGGTGAGGGATTCAACTACCTGAAAAATACAAGCAAAATTTCGACGTTTCGAGCGAAGACCTTCTTCGGGAAGTTAGAGAGTTGTCTGCATTAGAGAGGTGTCCGTATTAGAAAGATGCCGGTATTAGAGAGATGTCAGTATTAGAGAGGTATCCATATTAGAGAGATGTCTGTATTAGAGAGGTGTCCATATAACAAAAGTGGTACCAACTTCCCGATTTTCACTATTTAAATGTCATGGTTCGAGGTCCAAAATTGCGTTGCGAATTGCAGCAAAAAATTGCCTCTTGTAACACGGCTTTTACTATATTGAGTCAACATTGTTGACACACTAAATTCGCATCCCATATATTATTTCTCAAAATGCGCCCTCCAGGCCAAATGGTTAACGTTTGTGCCATTACTATTCAAAATATTGCTTAAGTATCGTTAACACAACGTATTACGTCATTATTTAGATGCAATTGAGGAGTATGATGACGGAACTCGACAGGTTCTCGGCCCGAAAGGCACGGCGGGAATATTTGCAACATACCCGCACGAATTTGTCAGCAACATGACAGGCTTTTGGGACCAGGTATTTGAGATCAATAATTTTAATAGAATAGCTTCAGTAAATGATTTTCTAGATACGAAACCTTTTATCATCTTACAAGAAGGTTTAAGGAGTTTGGAATGTATTTCTTATTAAACTTCATCTTGTCTTTATAATATGGTACCAAGCCGGTATGGTTAAGCGAGATTCCGCTTGTATTATCTGCAGTCTTGGTTATCTGCAGTATTTCCAATATCAACGGAACTATCCAGGCTGCATGCCCCACCTAACCTAGTCGAGTGTTGATGTTTTGTTCACACAATATAATATTGCATGAAAATGGCATTTTCTGCATGGAAAGATTTCGATCCCCAAAGTACTCTATGATTGTCTTTGTGGCTTATGACAGTGAAAGTCCAAACCAGAAGATGAAAGCCGAAGTGACTGATAGACCTTTATAATTTCAGACCTTTATAATTTGTGCACGAATATATCTTTCTTTGACCTTGGCCGCAATCACAATCCTATCCCAACCCTATGTTGATCGAAGCACAAGAATAAAACCTAACTTTATAAAAACCCTAACAATTTTACACATATTTCTGTGTGCAGCCTTATTTATCTATTAATAAAACCGGGAATGCTTCTTTTCCCTTGAAAAAAAGTGTCTTGTTTTCACGTGGTCTTGTTTTCACGTGAAAACATTTAAGAATGCATGTGACTGCATTCTTAGACGTCGTGAAATCGATATCGTGAGAATGGCGATATCTGATTGGTCCGCGAGAAGTCATGCCAAGAAGGCATTCCTCCACGCATGTAAACGCCACAAAATACCTAACGCCACATCCCAGTGGGATTTACTAGGTATCGTTGTGTGAAATTATACTCTGATGAAGCACCTGTTATGCATGTTACTAGAAATTTAATTTGCACCCTACACCTCTTCAAGTATGGCTGCCACTCAGAAGGTCACCTGCGTTTGGCTTATAACAGAAAATTTTAATTTTCAGAAAAATTAAGTTTGCATGTTTTGGCAAATTTGCGCAATTTTCTCACATTATTTTATTTAGCTATTTTATTTATTTGTTTGTTTACTCATATTTACTTATCTACTAACTTTGCAAATATAAGTTTGTATATTATCCAGTATTATTTATATACAGTACGTAAAACAATTATTAAAAAATGTCCGTGCAATATTTTTCATTTTATAGAACTGACAACATCTTTTTGGGCAAGCTAAGAATACATGGTCAAACGAAATTGAATCTATTTCTTGACGTGTAATGTAAACTGTTGATGATATATTTTCATATGAAAAATTCTATGTACTTTTAAGAAGATTTTATACATTCAAGAATAAAATGAGCATTTCATATACATTCGTGATTATTTTGTATATTTTCAAAACCCCTATAAAATAATTGGTGAAATGTGTTATACTACTATATTTAATTTACCCTTTTTCAAATTTGCCATTAGAAATAACCTACTTCGAACCGCTTGTCCCAAAGCTGCATGAGTGGGAAAAGTCTATGAATGTAAACATTTATATAATTCATGCATGAGCATCATGAATATGACCATTCTTATAAATCTTACCTATTGACTAAAATATTGCATGATTAATAATAAATAAGAAATAATAATAATGATTACTAAAATACTAGAATATTACAACAGCTAAAGTTCGGAAAACATATTTTTTGTTCCTTCTTAATTCAGAAGTAATCAGAAAGCATTTCTCTTATAGCCTGAGAAATCGCACTGCAATTTTCGTGGTAGTATACATCCATATACGATTTGCAACGACTTCTCACATTTTAACCTTCAGCTACAGACCGACTTCAAGGCATATAATTTTTAGTTTTAAATTCCAAAATCTTCAAATTTTTGTATGAACCCAGATTTGACTAGAACTATGTTTCCACTCAACGCAATTGAACTTACGTGACCACCATATTCAATCTCTATGCGATCTTCTTAGCAGAGGCAAATATCGTGAACACTGCACAGCCAATGATGCACACTCCAGCTACAACGTTGAAATATAGAGGCCAGCTTTGAGAGGTGGTTAAGACTTGACCAGAAAAATATATAGCACCAAACACTGTGAGGGAAAGAAGATAAACACATTAGGGTTGAAAACACCAGAAGAGCGATAAAACAAATGGTCAATACCCAGCTCGGTGTATCCCCTCCCTCCCCTTTCTACCCCACCAAGTTGTCTATCTATATACATCGATCAGTTATATTTTGACTTCAGCCTACAAATCTATCCGTCCAGCATTTTTTTTTGCATAAAAGTGCATTTTTGGAAAGAACGTCATTGTTTGCGAGTATATTACTGTATATCAATCAGTATTATTATACAGGGTTCGTAGACCTTCGTAAGTTCAAAAATGCAGGACATTTTTCAGGGGTATTCGAAATATGAGAAAAGTAATTTCGCCAAAGTTCAAATGCTGTATGCGCAAGAAAGTTTGGTAATCAATCGTATTGAAACAGAAAGTTTATCAGTTATCCTCTAAGTTATCAGGTCCGAGATCTATATCCTTTCAATTTGTAGATTAACTCTTTAAGCGACAATGCTCTCTCAAATGCGCCTTACTTTATTTAACGTTGTCCAACGACAGACGACTTGACTGGTCATGGGAGAGTGCTGGCACACCCTGTGAGTTAATCAGACTATCAGCCCGTGCGTCTTTTAAGGAACAGCAGGGCTAGCACTGAATGGGTTAATTTATTTTTAACAAAACTTCGGTTGATGGGGATGCAATTACCTGACAAATACAAGGAGAACTTCGACGTGTCGAACGAAGGCCCTTCATTGGGAAGTTAATAGCCTCTATACTTACTTCCCGACGAAGGTCCCTCACTCGAAACGTCGAAATTCCCTTTTATACAATAACGTTAAAAATTCAAGCGCCTTCATTGGTCGAGAGCCATGATCTATTAGAGGACAGACGCACGGAGTAGACAACTTGCATGTTAGACTAATTTTTGATCTGGGCAAAAAAGCAAATTCCCGCAAAGAACGTATTAAAATTAGTAAAATTGCAAAATTTGGTTACGAAATGTTGTAAAATACGGAAAATATAGCCTTGTGAAGTTTGCATATTTTGTATATGTTTTTGTATTTGTGCGGAAATTGTTACCATTTTTGAGCCGAAACTGGTAACATTTTCCGCACGTAATACAAACATATACAAAATTTGCGAACTTTGCAAGACTATATTTTCCAAGCTTTACAACATTTCGCAACCAAATTTTGCAATTTTACTAATTTCATTATGTTCTTTTTAGCTGTGGTGTTTGATCCCCTTCTCTTTACTTAGACTAAAATTTAGTCTAACATGCAAGTTGTCCAATTACGTCACACAAAACTCTTTGTTCTGTGCAGCCAATCACAACACAGCATGGACCTAAGGTAGCGAATAGCATTCCCTTATTTGTATAGATCATGTACGCGTGATATTTGTAAAATTTCGATTTTTTCAAATTTCTAAATGTTTGGGTGGATAAAAAGTAAGCTATTTACCTGTTTAATTCGGGGGTTTTCTGTATATTATATAAAACAAATAGATAAGATTTTGCCGTTGTCTGTTTAGTTATAGATATACAGTATGACATCATAATGTGGAAAGAACAAAAAAGTGACCCACTCGCATCGGCGGCTCGTGCCCACTTTTCTGTTCTTCCCACATTATGACGTCATACTGTGTATGATCTATAACTGAACAAACAACGGCAAAACCTTATCTATTTGTTAAGTATTTTTCAGGTAGTTGCATCTCTATCAACCGAAGTATTGTTACTATTGGCACTACCTACAGCAGCATAGACCATCACATAAAATAAATTCCTTGATTCTCATTACCGCCCGACTGTATTTTAAGAGCCGCGTTTGTTATACAATATAAATGTACCGCCCGACAAAATATTTCAAGAAAGTTAAGTTTTTTATATTTTATATATATTGGGTTTTTAGTGCCATTTTAAACTGCCAATTTCAAACAAACAGAACCTTCAAAAAAATTTCATTGCACTTTAAAGGAACTTCACATTCAGTTCAAGGGTTCAGTCATTGTTCGTGGAGATTACGTTGGAGATGACAGAAATGTGCAATGTAATAAGTTTATTTCGGTTTGTGACACTTCACTTTGGAAATCATAGAAATATTAAATGTTAGGAATTATTTTTTTATTTATTGATATATAAATTATGTAAATATAACATATAAACCTCCCGCCTCTTCGACATTTTCAAAGTGTAGTGATGAGAATTATTTATATTAAGTGGCCTCATTTGTCTCATGTTATTTATAATCTGTACGTTTACTGACCATGCACGTCATCGCTGAAGTCTATACCTACCAGAAAATGTTGAAACAGTATTTGAGAACCCAGCCACGGATCCAGCATAATCAGGCGCGATGTCTTGTGGCATAACCATTGCGCCAGCATTATGAAATCCAGTCATGCCAATCGCAAACGTCATGAGCAGCAGGGCGGGTGGAAATGATTCACTATGACTTAGTAAAATTAATGAAAAAGCTGCACCAAGTTGAGCCAGTACCTGTGTTAAAAACCATTGTTATAAAAAAGTTATTACAGCAATTAGCACTACCACCACCACCACCACCACCAGTTCCGATATTCTCAAATGTTAATTACACTTTTTTTCTGTGTTGGTGTTGTGTACTCAGGTGAATATGATGTTTGTGATGTTACTCTGAGTGTATATCCACACCGGGCGAGCTTGAAAAATATGCCCGGCCACGGTGGGAATCGAACCTACGACCTTTGGAATACTAGCCCAATGCTCTACCAACTGAGCTACGCGGTCAGGTCGGTTCGAGTAAGTGATATTTCGGAACAGAATCTAGTTCCTTCGATGCCAATGTAATGAACAATTGATGGTTATTAAAACATTAGGATAATCGCTTTTAGCAATGCCTGGAAGCCAGCCAAACTGGCACATATTATAAATACTGTCAAGAATTATAAATATTCATGAACGTAGTATATGCCCTGCATGCATGACAAACAAAAACAAAAATTGCACTTACATTGAAAAATTTTCTTACGCAAGTAAGTGAGTAACCTACAAAAAAAGACATAAAAATAGACATCACTGGCTTCTGTTTGCTCGTTTTAGCGTATACTACTAGTTGCCTCGAAATCCTTTGTCTCGCAAGGTACGATTAATCACTAATTTACCTCATTACTAAAACATGGAGTAAAATTAGAACTAATTTTTACCACGGGCAAAATTAGAACTAATTTTGCCCGTGGTAAAATTAGTTCTAATTTTCCCCTGCATGCTTGATGAGGGATATTTAGAAGACAAAAGCGTACCTCATTACCTCTGATTGGAGAGCTGTACCTCATCGAAAATCATCGGCACAACTATGGACAGTATCTGACGACACCGTCCCGTACGCATTCGAACAATCACTTTGCCAGCTTTTATTCCCTAATCTTGAACATTTCAATTGTGGGAGAAAATTCCGTTTATGCGCATGCCTAAAACGAATGAACACGGAGATGTGTTTCTGCGCGTGCGTATATATGAAAAGTGTTCGTACCACAATCATAAGACAATCAAACGGCATTCAAAACAGGCAACACACCACGCGCGATTCCCTCGGCAACTATGATATTACAAAGTAATAGCATGGCATTACGGTCGATTAGTGATGAAATGTACCCGAAAGCCGAGAGAGGTTTAGTAAAAGTTACTAAACCTCTCTCGGCTTTCGGGTGGTACATTTAATCGTGAAATTGTGCATACCATTATGTTGTGACATTAAAGCTAAATCTATCAATTGGGCTAATCGTACCGTTCTGTATGTTTGTATATGCTATGGCAGGCAGGCTCGTAGGCCCCTCCTTTCTGGTCGAGAAGGGCACTATTCCCTGGAAGAAGTTTCTGCTCCTAACTGAAGTTCTTGCTCCAGTATATATATAGAGGTCACTGGTAGGAAGTGACTTGGTGTTAATATCTCACGAAGTGTAATTCGTTGTTTTAGGAAGAAAATTACGAAGATCCGAACCAGATTTCAGGTTATTATTACTCTATACGCTGTTGCCAGGTTGAGCATTTTTGAATGAAACTCATTAAAGTAATTTGTTTCAATGTACTGTAAATGCTCTATTATGCCCACCTCTCTATTAGGCCCACCTCTCGGATACCTCCACCTCTCCATTAGACCCCCTCTCGAATACCTCCACCTCTCCATTAGGCCCCCTCTCGGATACCTCCACCTCTCCATTAGGCCCCCTCTCGGATACCTCCACCTCTCTATTAGGCCCCCTCTTGGATACCTCCATCTCTCTATTAGGCCCACCTCTCAACTAACCCCCACCTCTCCATTTAACCCCTCTAAAGTAAACCCTGCCCTCTCTACAATAAACACCCTGCTCAAACATGCCTGAAATGCTGAAATAAACAAGCCACCGGGATGGGGCTAGACAGAGGATTTTCAATATAATTTTGATTTATTTCAGGTGATCAAGCTGATTCAGACGAGGTACTTACTATAAGGATAATTTAATTTTGCCACAGATATCAGTAGTATACAAGTTGTTTCATAATGATAATATAGTTACTTTTAAATAGTCAATATGTACATCACCACAAAGTAGATTAGTGGCAAGGAGGCATCCGGAAACCATAGGGCTTGTAAATAGGATGTCTCCTTGGAGCAGTAGTACACACGTAAAAATCTCACATCTTGTAACAAGTCTGCCAACAAGTCGTCAACAAGTTGTGTTCGCACTGCTTCTCCCAAGTTGTCAACAAGTTTGGAACAAGCTGTTAACAACTTGTAACAAAAGCTTGTTGATATTATCATACTTGTTGCGAGGTTGTTCCAACAGGTCCGATACAGTCATGATATAACAATATTGTTACAACCGTGTAACAGTCTTGTTATATCATGACTGTATCAAACTTGTTCGAATAACCTTGTAACAAGTCTGATAATGCCATCAAGTTTGTTACAAGTTGTTAACAGCTTGTTCCAAACTTGTTACAAAAACTGGGAACAAGCAGTGCGAACACAACTTGTCGACAGCTTGTGAACAGATTTGTAACAACTTGTTTGCAGACCTGTAACAACTTGTGCGTTTTTACGTGTGTAGTACTGTATATTGTTATAACTTGTTATAAATAAAGTGCGGAGGTAAAGGGTCTAGCCAGTTGTGAGGTTGATCCTTGCCTAGTTTCAAGATTTTCTCAGACTTATTTTCTTATTTAGTTTGAACAAGAAGATTATGAGATCCCAGATACATCAGAACTACCAAAGAAAGGTCAGTCTTCAATTTCTTCTCGTACACACGCAAAAATCTTACATCTTGTAGCAAGTCTGCGAACAAGTCGTCAACAAGTTGTGTTCGCGCTGCTTGTCCCAAGTTTTCAACAAATTTGGAACAAGTTGTTAACAACTTGTAACAACCTTGTTGCTATTATCAGACTAGCTTATTGCAAGATTGTTCCAACAAGTCCGATATAGTCATCATATAACAATATTGTTGCAACTTTGTGTGGTCAACCTTGTAACATTCTAACTTGTTATATCATGACTGTTTCAGACTTGTTAGAACAACCTTGTAACAAGTCTGATAATGCCATCAAGCTGTTACAAGTTGTTAACAGCTTGTTCCAAACTTACATGTATTACAACAACTAGGAACAAGCCGTGCGAACACAACTTGTCGATAGCTTGTGAACAGATTTGTAAGAACTTGTTTGCAGACCTATAACAACCTGTGCGTTCTTACATGTTTACAAGTCTTACAAAGGAAAAATAACAAATTGTCTTTCTGACTGTCTTGTCGTGTGAAGCAATGTGTATGAGATTTCATTACGAGATAAATCCTGAAGTACAAGATTAATCCAAGATTGCATACAAGATAAATCCGGAAGTAATCATAGTGGTTACAGTCTTACAAGATTAGAAGCAAATTTCCTACTGAAGGCTATATATGAATATTATTGACAATTAAAACTTGTTCCGCTGTAATTTACGTATCGAGTTAGTAGATGAATTAGGTATTCAATCGTTTCAATGATCAGATATTTAGTAATTCAGATATTCAATCAGTCTAATCTTCAGGGGCCGGTTGTTCAAAGGTGCGTCAGCGCTAACCCATGGTTTATTTAAATTTAACCCACTGTTTTAAGCCCCGTTTACACTACGCTCAATTTTTGGTACGGCACGGATAAAATTGGTACCCGTACCACTTTTTTGGTTCTTGGACTACCTATTTAGCTAAGCCCCGTTTACACTACGCTCAATTTTTGGTACCGTACCACTTTTTGGTTCTTGGACTACCTAAATAGGTAGTCCAAGAACCAAAAAAGTGGTACGGGTACCAATTTTATCCGTGCCGTACCAAAAATTGAGCGTAGTGTAAACGGGGCTTTAGTTTGTGTATTTCTGCACGTCTGTTTATTTCAAAACTTCAGAGAAGTAATCTCCTACTGATCCAGACAAGATTTCTGAAGAAATATTTCCAAATTTATAGACAAGCTGTCAGGAAGTTTGCTTTAAATTTTAGGTTAACCTAGCGTTAAGCTAACCCAGCTTTGAACAACTGGCCCCAGAATAATCTATCAAACATAAAAATTGTCTCTGATTGCTATCCTAACGTCTGATCGTAACTAATGATGGGCGATACTGATACAAAATATCGATACCGACGATACTTTCAAAAGTATCGATAATTCGATACACTTGAGCCTGCGGTGTTTTTGATCAGTATCTGTGAACAATAGATTAATACTTCATGCATGATACAGAGTTTTGTGAACTCGTGTTGTCGCTTTTTTCAAGTTTGAAAGCTTTTCTCTTTCTTAAAAAATGAGATTAAAGATTGAAAAGGTTATATGCAGTTGTCCTGATGGACCACCACTTAACATGTTATACTTGGTTATACGTTATGTAAAAAATGATCAGTGTAAAAGTATCGGTATCGATTTTGGTATCGGTATCGACCAAAATTCTTGGTATCGGCCTGATATCGTATCGAACACAAATAGGCTGGTATCGCCCATCCCTAATTTATTCGTAACCCTTACCCTAACACTAAAGTCGCTAAACCTAGCTTTAATCCTAACTTCACCCTTGTTAAATCATTACGAGACAGTTATATAAAAAGTCACTCTATCTTACAGCACCACAGGAAACGCCCAAGAAATCCCATTTTAATCCCAAAAACATATTCAATCGCAGTCCATCAAAAAAAGGCCTTCCTAGCGTTCCATCAAAAGGGGATAAAAAGAAGACAACTAAAAAGGAAGTTCCACCTGCACCTCTAGCAACACCCGCCCCACCCGTACCTGAGAATAAACTCTCCCCGTCCAGACAGCTTCCTAACCCTGGAGGGAAGGGCATTATTGGTAAATTGCGGGGGGAGAAAGCTGATAAGCGACATTCAATGGGATCATTGCCCAGTTTACCAACGGATAAAGTGGATTCAAAAACGAAAAAGTATGTTTTTTTATGTTTTTGTTATCGTTTTGTTTGAAGATTCACAGTTAGACCTGGTTTCCATTTAACACGGTTGTGAAAATATGATGGTGGACGATCTAATCAAGTAGAAAGTTGGAAAATGTTGACAATTTTAGTAGCAAGCAAATCAAACTAAATATCTTAATTCTTTTTATTCACTCCCATCATATACAAGACGGTTATATACATGATGTTATATATTACGTTTATCCCTTTACTTTTTTCATACCAATAAAGATCAGGCTTTTAGTTGTCGAATGCTACCTTTCTTGTATCAGTGCGATCAAAAATAGCCAAATACGATCCAATTTAAAAGTTCCAGTCGAAATCGCATTTTTCTATACCGTTGGGAATGGACCTATTCCCTAATGGGCAAAATTTTGATCTAGACAAGTCTAGATAAAAATTTCATCACAGCTTGAAAGAGCATCACAAAATTAGTAATATTCCGACGTTTCGTTGCGAAATGTTGTAAAATGCGGATAATATAGCCTTGCGAAATTTGCAAATTTTCAGTCATTTTGTATTACGCACGTGAAATTGATACCGCTTTCTGAAAAAAGGTATCAATTTCCCGCGCGTAATACAAAATCGCAGGGCTATATTATCCGCACTTTACAACATTTCGCAACGAAACTTATAATAATACGGAGTATTACTAATTTTGTGATGCTCTTTCAAGCTGTGATGAAATTTTTGTCTAGACTTGTCTAGATCAAACTTTTGTTCATTAGGTAATAGGTCCATTGCATGTAAAGCTATTGTCTTACGCCCGTATTCTAAAAGCTCACTCACACTCAATGAGTGGAAGTTCGATCTGAGCTTCTCTCGAGTGTCATTTCTGTTTTTGAATATGACTACTCACCCTCCACCTATTCGAAAACAACATTGACACTCAAGAGAAACTCAGATTGAACCTCCACTCATTGAGTGTGAGTGAGCTTTTAGAATGCAGGCGTAAGTATTGAAATTATTCTCATTTGGGATTCAAATTGAAGTCCCTTGGGTAAATATGGCGCAACGCGCCAACACATGTGTAAGCATCAAGTTTTTATATACTTTTACTCGCCATTTTACATCGAAATTGAGTGGCTAAAACATTTTGCAACATTGGAAGCTTGTAGACTGGACTCACAATGAAACACGTTTCCAAAATGCCGGACAACAAACATTTGGGAAAATGTTCGAATCGTTTCATAAAGGTGTCATTTCACAGCCAAAAATCCTGATCTTTATACGGCCAATTCAAAAAAGGACCTTGAACCTATAAACTCTAAGCGCGTAAAGCTTAATAGGAGCACAAGTTTCAAGCTTAGTAGCAGAATATTGCAGCTATTTGTGAATGAATTGTTCTCGTAAGGTGATATTTACCATGTCTTTAAGAAATGGGCCCCATATATAAATGATTTCTAAACTGATTATAAATGATGCTCACATTATGCTGTGCGCGCTTAGAGTTTTTAGAGTTTAAGGTTTTTCAAAGGACAGCCTTTTTTGAATTAGCTGTATATACGAAAAAGAGAATGTATTGACGTATTAATTAACGGACGATAACCTATACTTATTATTAGCACGACAAAATTACTGGATGCTGATTGGTTGAGAGGAGTACAATTATTTCATTAATTGTACTGCAGTACAATTAATGATTTTCCCACAACAAACAAAATGGCGGAAAGTATTTTAAACACAAGCGTGAAATGAAATTGCCCTAGAGGAACTAGATGAAAATACGAACAAAAGCACCAAACTTTGCTTTAACAAAAGAACTAAATGAAAATACGGACAAAAGCACCAAATTTTGGTTGAAAATCTGGCACGACTGGACTTTGGCGAGAGAATTATGATGTTAGAAGTATCCGATTTTGTCATGCTATAATAATAAACAAGTAATCATGCGATGTTGCTCGTACAATTCTGGATTATAATAGTACTCGTGATGTTTGGAAATTTGCCAAATTGGACTCGCCCCGGCGGCTCGTCCAATTTTGGCAAAATTTCCAAACATCACTCGTACTAATAATCCCTAATTGTACTCGCCATCGCATGATTACCTATACAAAGTTGGCTACCTTTTTTTATACACCCTGTATTAATAAAAAAAATTAACATTATTTATTTCCTCAATCTGAAAACTGCCTATATTGACTATCACCTGCTGGCTGCTGCACCCACCCATTGGACTAAATATATATTTTAAAACATTCTCTTTTAAACAGTCAAGGAAGTGAGTCGCCAAAGCTGCCTCCTAAACCTCTGCCTGTAAAACCTCTGCCTGAAAAACCTGCTCCAAAAGAGGTTAGTTTATCACTGAATGTTGTGGCAGCTGCGTTGAACAGCTTTCACGATGTTGATTGATGGATGCAAGTCAAACTGAAAAGTAGTAAAGTACGAACAAACTTGCACGTTTTGAGTGAATACCCTTCGTATGGAAGTTAGATTAAGATGGGCACGAAACGTGGACAGGGGCCGCGGAACCGGGGGGCAATGGGGGCATATGCCCCCCCCCCCAACTTTTTTAAAAGTGAAAAAAGTTCCGTTTTTCTGGGCTAAAGTGGCCCATTTAAAGAACGAAAAAAGTATTTCTTGATTGAACGCCCTCTTTTGCTGGAAAGTGCCCTTTTCGCAGTATTAAAGACTCTGTAAAGGCCATATCCGACGTTATTGAGACTCCATATTTTCAAAAATTTTCGTTCGGCTCATGAACGACATAAAATCGGTTAATTTTGGTTATACAGCTTTTTTATAAATTAGCTTTTTTATAAATTTGGTTATACAGCTTTTTTATTAATTATACAGCTAGAAAATTAATAATCTTTTTAGCGATTCCCAGCAGCCTTTCACGCTTGTATTCCACTTTTACCGAAGACAACCTTAATTGAAATAGCTGTATACAAAAGTGCCCCTTCTGGCCAATGCCCCTCCACTTTCGAAGTGCTTCCGCGGCCTCTGAACGTGGAAGTATTTTCTGTATTTTTGGGTACATGCATTCGTCAACTAGTAGCGTGAACGCAGTCTAAAGGGTACGGGCAACAACATTTTTTGATTTCCTTTATTTAGAGACCTGTTGCAAATCAACAACAGAAGCCAGGTTTGAACATCGTAATTCATTCGTTTGTTGAAGGAAGGGATATTAGGGAGTTTGGCAACCTAGAACAACGGGGAAAATATAATTCTCAAATTCATTAATAATTCATGAGTAATTCAGCCAATGATATATAATCACCTATTTGATCACAAGATGCCATTTGGATACTTGATGAAAGTCACTAGTGTTTTCATCAAATATCTTAATTACGCATGCAAAATTACTTGAATAGAATTCCTTATTACGTTATGCTTGGTTAAGAATTCTATTCAAATCAGCAAACGAAAACATTCTGTTACGTCTCGATTCAGGTCTCGATTCATTTGAGAAGCCATATAAACAACTCGAGCTCGTGTCTCACCGGGATATCCAAACACTCGAAAACAATGTATGAAAACACTCGCGCTTCGCGCTCGTGTTCTCATACATTGTTTTCTCGTGTTTGGATATCCTGGTGAAACACGCGCTCTCGTTGTTCATATATTACTTATATAATAACTACAGTGAAACACGCAATTTGATTGGTCAATAGCCGTGCAGGATCAGGCTATCCTGCACGAGGAATTAAAATGCCTTCGCGGGATTTTCGCGGGATTCTCAAAATGTCATTGTTTCACTGTAGTTATTTTATAAAACAATTACCAAATGGTTTTCCAAGCAGGATAGCGTGATCCATGCACTTGGGATGTTGCTCGACTTTCGGAAAGCATAAAAATACACTCGCCTGCGGCTCGAGTATTTTTACGCTTTCCGAAAGTCTCGCGACATCCCTCGTGCATGGATCACGCAATCCTGCACGGAAAACCATTCGGTATTCCTTTATTGCTTATATTGTTGTATTTGAGCCAAATTATACGTTACTACACTTAATTTGCCTCTTTAAGTATTCCTGTTTGTCTCAAACAGGCCTTAAGTAAAAATAGTCCGCGAATTCAAAATAGTCCGCGAATTCAAATAATACACCATCAAATAATACACCTCAAATAACACCGTGAAAATGATGCAAATCACGTGCTAGTTTCAACAGCTACGGCATTGCACAACGCTTAAGACCATGTAATTTACATTCGCTTTTGTCTTTGAGGATCAATGCTATTGTTGATGACCACGTTGCCGTTGTACTTGCCAAACTCCCTATTTGCAAATAGTCCAAACACGGGACAGAAGGCGGGGTGTGATTTTGATGTATTGAAATAAGTCATCCAGGAAATCAAATGGCGTTTAAACAAACTGAGATGTTTGAAATGTCAAGGCTTCATTTAAATCAGCCTTTTGACTCATGTAGATGAGCCTGAATAAATATACTGTTTTTCATTTCAATATTTTTATGCATCAGAATCATTCTGCTTCACATCTCATCCCGGGGGAAAATGGGATCCGATAAACGCAGCGATAATTCAATATGATATAAAATTTGAATATTATTTATTTAGAACCACCAAGCAAACAGCCTCAAAAGGTAAGCTAAAGCTAAGCTTCCATATTGGTATTTGTCGGGACGATTTTAGATCTATTATGATGAAGCAAATGAGATAAATTGTTAGCACAGTTTTCCAGGGCTATAACCAATAATATATGAACATCATGGAAACACAGGTCTCCATATATAGTCTCTTGAAACTTTGCAGTATCCTTGGGATCTCTGAGTTTTGTTACTGTAAATTAGCGTTAGACATGCCCCCAGCCCCAGGTAACCATACTCCCACAAGTTCTATGCTATAATGAAAGAAAGATATTCTGTATGGTATTTACTCTTTGACTAGAGGATCCTCACATAGCACATGCGCAGAACAGATTTGACCTCATCTTTAAGTTAGAACGTAGTTGGAACGAGTTGGAACACTCATCAAACTTTTATTTTGTTGATCTAGAACTTGATATGTTCCCAGTAACAATTTTTGACTGCCTGCATCTTTCATCAACTTCCATCCTCGTTTGACCATGGCATACCCATATCTATGGGCGTACCTCGCACATACATGTACTCATAGTTGATAGAATAGATGGTTTCGAAACTCATTAGAATAACAATATAACTCATTATCTATGTTAGTCAACGTTTATTCATAAGTATGGTCCTTCACCGTCACGTGTGTATTGTATTTTTGCCAAATCCACCAATAGCAATTTCCAATTTACCTTATTGTTCGAGTCGCGGATAGGTAACTTTCCTAAAACATTGCTATTGGTTAGTTGGGTAAAAATACAATACACACGTGACGGCGAAGGACTAGATTTATGAATAAACGTTGACTAACATAGATAATATTATATTGTTATTCTGATGAGTTTCCAAACCATCTATTCTATACTAACTATGATGTACTATAGTGACATATCACCCCATGACACCATAATTATTCAGAACATACAATGTATTACACGAGGTATTGTATTTATTTAGTCAAAAACCCAACTGCTTCAACATCAACCATGGTTCCATGGCTCGACTTCAAAAACTGTTGTCGCTGATATATTGAAAAGTACGAAAAAGGTAAAGTCACTTACAACGGTTGTATATATGCAGGGTGTATAAAAAAGGTAATTCAACATTGGCATGTTTTCGTGCATTACATATTACGGTTATCCATCAACTTTTTTCATACCAATAAAGATCATGCTTTTAGCTGTCGAATGCTACATTTCTTGTATCATTGCGATCAAAGATAGCCTAATGTGATCCGGTTTAAAAATGCAAAAAAAAATCACATTCGAAATCACATTTTTCCACCGTTGAGAATTGCATGTAAACTCCTATTGTCTGAGTATTGAAATTACCTCATTTGGGATTCAAATTTAAGTCACTTGAATGAAGATGGCGCAACGCGTGGTAAGCATCAAGTTTTGGTAAATTTCCACTCGCAATTTTGCACCGAAATCGAGTGGTTAGAACATTTTACAAAACTGGACGTTTGTAGACTGAACTCGCAATGCCATACGTTTCCCAACAAGCATTTGGGCAAATGTTCGAACATTTGAAGAACATTTAAATCATAAATGTGAAAAAATACGATTTCAACCAATGATTCGATAAGGATATCATTTGACAGCTAAAAGCCTGATCTTTATACGGGAACAGAAGACGTATCCTTGAGATAGACGGTTGAAGTGGAGAACAGATGTATCTACGTGTTTGAAAGCTTTTGTTTAAAATTTCCATAACATCTGCCTTATTCCGAACAGACAAAAAGTCTTTTTTACGCTGTAACTCAACGTTAGATACAAGAAAGCCTACTTTTAGCATAGCAAATAATATTTTATTATTTTATTTTATTTTATTTTACAAGATTCGCCAAACATAACAGACATAAATAAGACTAATACTTTACAAAGTTTACATACAATTCGGGCAGGGACTAGCCACAGAGATAATCTCCAATTATGGGGTCCCTTACAATATGTTACAATATATATACATTAAAACAAATTATGGTTTATGCTAAAATGTCAACAACATATCCTCACTAATAAGCTATCAAGAGACCGAGTTGAGTGGCATTTGACGCACACTGCATGACTTAAGTGTTCTATAGGATTGTCTGGGTTGTTCTAAAAGGTTTAAGTAGTAATTGAATAAAGTAAGCTAATGATCTTGAAGTGTCACGAATATTGCTATTGGGAGAATGTTCCATACGCTAGTCGCTCTCACATGGAAATTGTTCTTGTAGCTAACTGTCCTGCATCGAGATACATTAAGAAGAATACCATTGACAGGGTCAGCGTTTCTAGTCGTCCGTGTGGTTGTTCGTATTGACACATTGACATCGTTGCTTAGAATACTCTTTATATATATAGCTACATGGTTCCCTAAGGTATTAGGTATATAACATACCTATCACACTGCAATACTTCACAGTATGGTCCGCCTCACATACCTGTGAAGACCTAAGAAACACCCACAAAGGGTACACAACACAAAATACATGGCTATAACGTGTCGTTAAGTGTTTGTTGTGAATGATTGTTATGCTTGTTTCCATATAGTTGTAACTAAGTTAATTTCGTACCCAGGGATCGTACAGTTTCTATTTCCATTAAAAAGTAACCGTTTAGTCACGATAGAACTCGAGCCTATCTCGACGACACTCAACTGTCGTGAACTGTTGCCTGGGCGTGTCACGACAAGACGTTTCTTCACGTTTCCATTTCGTCGCGAACATGTTTACAACAGTTACGACGATATGGAAACCAGGCTTGATAAGAAAGTTGCACAACGCAACATTGACATGTGCACATTCGCCAGAATCTACTGCACGATTGTGCTTACGTGTAAAACCCAGTTATACCGACATCTTTTTCTCTAGGATGGCGCTTACCTTGTGAGAAATAGCTCCAGAGATCCGGGACAAAGTACCATGTCAATTTTGTACAAAGGTGAAATCAGACATTTAAAGTAAGTACTGTTTAAGAAATGGCGTGCTCACTCCTGTTCGTCAGGGGAGGCCAGCTGAAAATTTGTGTCGATGGGGGGAATATTTTCCAAACATCCTATAAGACAATTTAATGCGCACCACTCTTTCCTTCACTCATTTGGTCGATTTTTAAGTGGAATTGACAATTTTGGTTTCATTTCATGCACTTTCGGCGCCCCTTAATAGCTTTTGGACACCTTAGAATCCCCCGGGAGGTGACCCCCTAGTCCCCCCGCCAACACGCCACTGTGTTGAAGAAGTGTTGTATCAATGTTTTTCCTCTATACCAAGTGTGATCCACAACATCAAACTTTGTAATGATTCAAGTTTAAATTTGATCTTCACAATGTTGTATTCGAGTATTACCGTTGTAAGATAAAAGTTTAATTTAGCTCCTTCGACTCTTAAAGTACTCATGTCAGAAACTAGGTTTTCTTGTTTTTATAATCCATTCACTCTGTCTGTAGTTAACTAGAAAATGGAATTGAATTTGAGCATTTCGCTACTACGGAAATAATTGAAAACCGGAAGGAACTCATTCCGAAAATGTCTTCCTAATGACATTGTGACACAAACTCGGGCAACACACGTATTTCTTATCTTTTTATTTTGTTCTTTGCAGCATGCCTTGTGATACAAACGGACACTATCGTTTGGGCGACAGTGGTGTAGAGGTGCGGTATTATTTTCAATATAAACATTCAGTGGCATGTATCCGCCTCGTGAATCGTGACGTCACGAAGTTGATTAACCTGCAAATCAACGGCCACCTGCCGAGTAAAGGCCCTAGGTCTAGGCTGAAGTGACCCAACTACAATTTTTACATAACCCTTTGCATGTCACAAATATGTCAAAACAATAGAGAGGTTCAGATTTGACAACTACCTCTGAATGGTCAATCGGCTAAATTAAATACATCTGATTGGTTAATGGTAACAGTAGTGGAAGTGGAGATAAAATCTAAACCTCTCTAAAGGCAGATTTCCAGTCCTCGCACGAAGGTCCTCGCAGCTCGCTGCGAGTGCATGCATGAGCACTTACATCCAATCACAATGCTAAACAGGTATTTGTTGTGTTGGTGTAGTGTACTCAGGTGAATAAGATGCTTGTGATGTTACTCTGAGTGTGTATCCACACCGGGCAATTGAAAAATATTCCCATCGTGGCCAGGCATATTTTTTTCAAGCCTGCCCGGTGTGGATACACACTCAGAGTAACATCACAAGCAAGCTAAACAGGTAATTTTAATTAGATGCAAGCACTCGCAGCGAGCTGCGAGGAGCTTCGTGCGAGGACTGGAAGTCCGCCTTTACGGGGTGACTTGATGGTATGGACAATAGTGCGATATTCACAACAATGAGAAGTCAAATGCTTCATTGTTATGCTATACAGGGTGTCCCAAAAAAAACGAAAACTATTGAAATCACTTATTGTTAAATTTGAATGCCCTACCAAGTACCAAACAGCTGGACGTAATGATGCGTAAAATATTCACAAGGTGCATCTATTAGAATTTAGTTAGGAATATCTCCTGGTAAAGTGCGCGATTTTCTGCTCCTGGGAATTAAAAACAGCTTTCTAACAATTAAATTGTTATTGGTGATTTCAATAGTTTTCGGGTTTTTTGGGACACCTGTATTGAAATAACGTATTGTTAGAATTTGAATGTCTCAGCACTCTGCTGAACTCACAAGTGCATAAAAGCTTGACATAAGTAAATTTTATGCATAAAGAAACTGTTTAAGAAGCTTCTTTAAATCCCCAAGAGCAGAAAATCGTGCGCTTTACAAAGATATTTTAATTTTTAATAAGTCAATATTTATAATATATGCACCCTGTCAATATTTTACACATCTTTGCGTTCAGCTTAGTGCTAAGACATTCAAATTCTAACTATACGTTATTTCAATAGTTTGGGGTTTGGGGGACACCCTGTATAAGGTCCCATTAACCCACTCCGAATTTTAGGTTTTTAATGAGATTGTTCCCATCCTTTGATTGTATCAAAATTTCATTTTCTATATAGAGATTCAAAAATATTGAAGAATTGGTGACGTATTTTACCAAACACGATGTGGAGTTTAGTGCTGGGGGTAAGACACACCTGACACACGCCTGTAGGAAATCGTCGTAAATACCGCCACAACATGTTACACGAGGTAATTTTTGATGCATGCGATGCAATTTCCGACCAAGAGCCATGTTAGGTAAAATTATTCGTAGTCACAGGGTCTACCATTTTTAGGTCTCAGAACTACCCATTTTACATTTAGAACTACCAATTTTGGAAAATGGGAGGCCTTAGGCTTAAGATGACCCATGCGTAGTCGTGGAGAAAATTGTAAGACGTGTAGCTTAGTTTTACTCCTCTCACATTTTCTCTAGGGACCGGTCATTATTTGTGTCGGGGGGCGTGGCACCGAAGAGAAATGTTTTTCTTCGTAAAAAATTTGCTGATCCAACCATTAAAAAGTCAAAATCTTTTTTACCCAACCTCAAATACCAATGGAAAAACAAATACCCCACCCCTGGACAAAAACTTTACAAAAGGATACCATTCAGTTGTCACACATGTCCCTTACCACTTCTTCTGTGATATGAGTTTGATAACTGCTTGTGCAACTTTCTGCAGTCTAAAGACGTAAAGTTTCATGTTGTCTGCACATGTACTTTCTTTGGAGACACCATTTGCCTCCTGAGAAATAGGAAAATGATCACGATAGTGACTCTGATTGATTTACATATTGTATTGACATATGACTGTTGACTGCTTTTTAGCGCCTTCAATATTTGAGTGAGTCATGCTTTGGAAATGATCGACAGTTGAGTTGTTTTGTTTTTCATTTACCCAACCTTTTACAAACTCAAAATTTTGCTTACCCAACCTTTTTCTCTTCGGTGCTACTCCCCGCCATAAATAATGACCGGATCTTTAATTATCATGCCCAAGAGGCAACAAAGAAATGTTTAATGAATGAGAACGAAAAACATTTGCAAACATTATCTGCGAGTCTACGTGACATGGTGCAAAAAATTGTCTCATGTAACATGGCCACTAGTACCTGAATGGAAAACGTCTCGTGAAAACGGCAAGTTTGAACATAAAAAATGGACAAGGGAAAAAGAAAAAATGGAGCCAAGGAATAATAAAAGAACGTACTATGTACGGTCAAGCTTAGTATTGCAATACATTATTGCATACAATTACAGGCAAGTTATATAAACAAGGCAATTTCTCCTGGAACGCAATTTTCAACACAGAGCAATGTTATTTAAAAGTACTCGCAACTTTAATGTTGGCCCGTTTCTAAAGACCATAAAGGGGTGAACGTCAGTATTTAATATGTTCATTATAAGATTAGTAAATTTAAGACAGGTTTTCATAAAAAAAATTAATTGCTTTAGTTTGGTACAAGTGCCATTGGATGTATAGCACATATAAATAGGTAATGGTCAGACGCTCAAATCATCTGCGATGTATTTTATCTGAACACAACATAAAAAGGCAATGGTCCTTTAAGTACAGGCTTTCTGAATGACAGGCTTTTGTGTAAAACACATTTGAATCTTTATTTTTGTAGTAATATCAGCTTTATAATTTTATACAATGAACATTTATTTTTGCTTGCCAAATTATACAATATATTGCTGTAAATAACATAAAATATAACATCATGACAGACAAAATATAATAAATAATGAACAATTTTTTAAATTTTTACATGTAATGAAACTCATTTTTGAACATCTTCTGTAGCGAACTTTATCTCTCTTTATACAGGGTGTATCAAAAAAAGCGCAATCCTCGACTGAAATGTAAATTGCTAAACAAATAATAGACGAAAACGCTAAAGTTTACATTCATTTAAAGCGTAGCCATTCAGCTTTCTAACAGTGGTTTGTTTCTTAAATTTGACTTATTGGTTCGCGGGTAATAATTCTTCACGTTATTGCGATTGGAGATTAAAAAAATTGAGATGGAATAACAAATCGTTCTTATGAAAATAACTGTTTTTTCATTAAAACAAAAAAATGTTGCATTTTATTAAATGGACTGTAACAATAAGTATTATTACGGCTTTTCTTCCACTATTTTTAACTCAGTTTGAAACTTCAAATGCGATATAATTTTGGCTTGGACCATCTAAGCTGACTGACATCAACTTGCTATAATTTCTGTTTACATTACATCGCATTTCGATGACACTCTGGCTCAGACACCAGAATGTTTTGACGATTTTTAGCATTCGTTTAGGATTTTCAAACAACCTGGTCTCTTTTAAAATACTTCTAATTTGTTCTTACGTGGTTTTCCAGATGTAGTAACGACAACATTAAAGTTTAAAGAAGAAAATTCTAGCATTTAAACCGACTAAACAATAACATAGTAAACTTGCATAATTAAACAGCAACTAAAAATGATAGGTTTTACTAAATCTTTTCCTGTGCAATTATTACTAGCATTGGA